>CABHPQ010172289.1:0-42050 GCA_902168405.1 Peromyscus aztecus | reverse complement strand
CTTGATCTCTCTTTGGTTGTGCAGCCACAGTTCACCAGGACAGCTGGCCTGCCTGCTAGCCTCAGAGGTTTTCTCATCCCCTCTCTAGGGAGAGACAGTGATGGAGGCAGAAAGTCTGTAAAATACTTTGTTTTGAACGTTCACCCAAGAAGCCATATGCATACACTACAAAAATAATTAAAAACAAAACATGAAAATAATATATATATCAAACAAAAACCAATGAGTCAAACTGTGAACAAGTGAGAACCACACAGAGGAAGAATTTCTAGTAATTTTGTAATACAGCAGTTTGGTTCAATACCTTGCTTATATCCTGTAAAGATGAAAAGAAACAGAAAGAAATACCGAGCTGCATTTAGCGGCTTGGGAGCTGGTAATATGGGCAGCGCATTTAACGAGTACTGGTAGTCATCCGGTACCATACCATCTAACAAACTTCTGCATCTCTCTGCATTTCTCTGTGAGAAATTCAGAAGGAAAATGTGGCGCAATTGTGTGGGATTTGCAATGCTGTTGCCAATTTCTCCCGGTGGCAGCTTTATTTTCTGTCAGAGCTTGTGAAATGTTTGTTCTGTATTTCCTTAGTTTGAAAGAATATTAAAATTAATATAAAAAAATCTAAAAAGAACTATTAGTGGAGTCACAGGTAAAAATGATAACACAGATGAGCATAATCAAGTAACTATTAGGAATCAGAGCCTTTATAGTAAGAGGAAAGAAAAAAAGAACATCAAAGAAGTTAAGCAAATATCTGTCAATCATCAACTCAAAGCTATGTGAATGTATCCATGTGAAATATGTTTTTGAGCACTGTGCATTTCAGAGCTCCAGGAATAATGACTGCATGGTCACTGTTCTGAGTCTCCAGAGCTCAGCTGGAGGTGTCTGCACAGCACTTTCTATTCAGAGGAACTAGTCTTTGAAGACATGGCTGCTTGCAGTTTAGGTCAGAGAGGACCTATACGAAAGACATCGAGGCAGAACAGGGGAAAGAAAGCTCATATTATCTTCATGGTAAAATGATACAGGAGCTGCCTGGAAGGGCTTCCTCGGGTCTCTAAAGAAGGGACAATGGAATCATGTCCGCCTTAAATGTAGTGAAACACCCAATGAATGACACCCAAAACCAAGCACAGAGGCCTAAAGGCAAAAAGCAAAACAATACAATGTTGTTAGAGCTTTCGGAAGTAGCTAGGATTTTTCTGAACATCAGTAAAAGAATTCAAATACTTCTGCTTTTCTATACAGTTTGCATTTCAGAACGGTTAGTTGTTGATTAGATTTTTTTTTTGTTGTTTTTTTTTGTTTTTGTTTTTTGAGACAGGTTTTCTCTGTGCAGCCCTGGCTGTCCTGGAACTAGCTCTGTAGTTCAGGCTAACAATGGGATATTTCTCATTTCGAGAAACATTTTTGCTCTTAAATGCAGGGAGAATGCTAAGTTCTGAAGAAGTAAGGGATGGGGACAGTAGTCACAAACGGCTGCTGGGATCAGTAAGGGAAAGTGAGATGGAGACCTTGATGATGAGTGAAAACTGGAGCATTGACTTACTGAAGTTAAGTCAATATACACCTCAACCCAGGAAGCATTATTCACAAAAGACAAAATTAATTAGTAAAATGAACATGATAAATACAGTTTCTACTTATAGCTCCAACTTTGGGAAAATACACATAAAAAAGGAAGACAAGAAACACCATTTTAAGAATCCAATTAGCTATATGTAGAACATATATCTAATTATGTTAGATAATTAATATAATATCTAATATAACATCTGAAGTTCACAAGGACACATAGCTGAGGTAAAAAAATACAAAGCAGCACCTTTGTTACTAGTTAATGTACTTTTTTTTTGCAGGGTTACTTTGTAAGCAACGCCCGCTGTTTTATCTAGTGAGAAGAAAACAAGAAATTATAAGGAAATAAATCATGTATCTTTTAACAACTCTCTCACATTTACATGTGACTCCCCAAGAGCCTTGATATATATTTTGTTCAGTCATTTCTGATTGAGATGATAACTACTAGGAACCAAGTAACTGCCTAAGCCTCTTGGAAAAGGCGTTGAGGGGTCAAGTGGTTTTCAGAAACTGCTTCATAAATTACTTGGCATAGAGATTGGTATTTTAAATTTTGGACTCATGGAATGCTTGAAATTCATTTATAAAACTTATCATGTCTATTAGGAGGAAAAGAATAACACCTTTCAATTTAAATACATTCCTGCCTTTTCAGAAATATAAATGTCTGATACTTATTTTCTCTGGGTTTCAGGGTCCTTCACAGAAGTTCAATTATAAAAGAATTGTCAAAGCATATGACTATAAAACTACGGTGAGTTCTAAGAATTGACTATAGTGTTTCGACTTTGTGGATCCGATTATTCTCTAACTTACGAAGTCACCTGATATACCAGTTACTTTTATGGTTTCAAAAATAGTTTATTTATCCCTGGTGTATAACTTAGTTCCTTTGGAACCGCAAGGACAATGGATTCCACTGCACTTCTCAACCCTGCCTTCCTTGGCGGGCACTCACCAAGTTTCCATTTCATGAGGAAATGCTTCCTCAATCCCTGGTTCATCCTCTTCCAACTGTGACACGTGCAACTTTGTTTCTTAGTAAACAAGTTCCTTGAACTTTGTTCCTGCTTTTAATTCCAGGACCAGCCTTCAATAATGAGCCGAATAACTGGTATCTTGACATCATCTCCTGGCAGTGCACACTAAGTATTGAGTTTAAGCTTTCAAAGCTTTACATCAATCAAATATTTCCTTCAATTATCAGTCTCCAGGGAGCACAGAGAAATTTATAAATTCCATGCTGTACGATGGAGTTACTTCATTTTCTCTTATGCGCTTCCATTCTGTGCCCACTGCCTAGGAAAACAATTTCAGCACCACGGTTTCTCTTTAAAAAGCTGCCTTTTTCTGCCATCACGGTTAACTAAAACCACTTTATTTTACTGGAATATACTTCTTTGCTTTTCTTTACCTTTTAAATCCTTCCACCTCTGAAGTTCCAGTGTAAATTTCACATTCTTGAAGGAGCCTGTTCATCAACTGCTGGGCAATGTGCAGAGTGGGAGACCTTGGAACACTTAGCTCTGAAAGGGATTCCTCCATCAAATCCCTCACCTCAGAGCTCCAGGGACTCCTGTGGAAGAGAAGGCAGAAAGAGTGTAAGAGCCCTCTACTGCTCTGAGACAAAATGAACTCAATAGTAGTTTTGGAGGAATGTTTGTCTCAAACTGCTTTGTCTGGGCACCCCCACCTCCCACACCTTACAGGACTTTGCTTATATATGGTTTCTGATTTTGTGTTTTTATGGGATCTCTGTGTTTGCCCAACGTGTGTTGCCGTGTCTATATCTGTTTCTTGTGCTTTTTCTTTGTTTTTTTTTCCTCTCTCTGTTCTGTCCTGTTTCAGTTTGTTTGTTTTTGTTTTATCTTTAACTCATTATTAGTTTTTAGATGCATGTTTGTTTTCTAATGAGAGTTAGAAAGAAAGGGTATGGATTTGAATGGGAATGGATGTGGGAGGAGTTAGGAGAGGGAAAGTGTAATGAGAATATATTGTACTGAAAATCCCTATTTTCAAAAAACCAAAAAGAAGAAGCATCCTGTTCACATACAATCCCAACCAGCCTTTCCACTGTTCATTTTTTATTTTGTTTTTAATGTTGTTGTTGTTTTTTGTTTGTTTGTTTGTTTTTTGGTTGTTTGGTTTTTTTTCTGACACAGGGTTTCTCTGTGTAGTTTTGGTGCCTGTCCTGGATCTCGCTCTGTAGATCAGGTTGGCCTTGAACTCACAGAGATCCGCCTGGCTCTGCCTCCCGAGTGCTGGGATTAAAGGCGTGCGCCACCAGCTTCCATTGTCCTTTCATTGCACCTGGCAGTCATGGAAACGGTCTGTATTGTATTTTCTTTGAAGTATGCCTGTATTTGCTTTCCAGCTGTCTTTTAAGAGCAAGGACTCTCCCTATGGCGTCTTTGGGTCCCTGGAATGATAGTTCAGAGTGTGGCCCACAGAAAGTACTTAATAGAAACTAGAGGATCCCTGGAAAGTACTCAGCACAAAAGTTAGTGTTGAGACAGCCAGTTAAATCCTAAGGGGATCTACAGGTCCTGCTGTGTGCTCAAGATTCTTCGGCATCAGAACTGGAAGACATTGGACACAAAGCATTTTGGTTGGATCTCCCTCCCCCCCTCAGGAAATGCATGGCTTATCTCATTTTTTTGTCTTACGTTCTTTTCAGCTGTCACCACCATCTAGCAACTGTGACACCATCTCTTACGACAGACTTCCTAGAGGGATTGATGGCAGTACTTACTTCAGGGTCAGAACACACTGGCCACAGGTTGCTGGGCACACTGCAACCAGAATAGACCCTCTTCCACTTACGATGCTTTTGTTAGGAGGTTTAATAACGGCAAGACAAGACAGAGCCTCACAGAAACAGAAGAATCTAAGCCATGCCAGGTCTGGATCCCAGTCTCAGGAGCAACGAGAGCAGGAGAATGGTAGTGCATACATTACAGGATGACACACACTAGCAGTGTCACAGGGCTGTGCAGGCGATGTTCCTTCCGGCATTTGGAAGATGCCTAACATAGTAAGTCGGTCTTCTCCGAGTATGCTTTGGTCAGGAGGTTATTATGCTGAAACAGGCTAGTCATAGGAAGACAAATGTCACATGATCTCACCAATATGGACTTTAAAACCTTAAGAGGAGCAAGGTAGCCACCCCAGACCAGCGAGGCTGCTGGTGAGGAAAGGCGGAGAGAGGTATGTCAGCGGCGGCTCTGCTAAGGTTAAGCAGGAGGAAGATGTTCTTTCCGCTCCTCCCAGGGTGACCACTGTCAACTGTTCTGTATTGTATATCCCAAAAGCCTGGAAGGACTTGAACGTTTCATCATAAATGACAAATGTTTGAGGAACTAGTATGCTTAATCTCATTTAAACATTATACAATATGTATACATTTAATGCATTGGCATGAAAACATCACAGGGTACAATATTCATATGAATATGTATAACTTTTATGTTTTTGTGTGTCACTTAAAAAGTATAAAATTATAAATGCATAGTAAATATTATTAAAAAATCACCAAATGCCAAAAATAAAAGAATGCATAGAAAACCAACAAGAAAAATGGGATGTCTATGGCATCTGTATAAAAACAACCCCTCAAAATTCTAATGTGAACACGTTTTGGCTCAATTTTTACCCCAATAATATATTTTCCTCTGAGTATGCTTAGGAAAAGATACTTCATTAAGTACTTATCCATTTAAGACTAATTATGCCATTTAATCATTTTCTATTTATAATATCAATTTGTTCATACCCATTTTGTGACTGCATGCTAAATATATCTAGATTTGTAAATAACATTTCTTCAAAGTGGTGCATAGTTTGATATATGAAGCTGTAGACTTAAAAAATGCAATAACTTTATTTGTCCAGAATTTCTTTATAACGATTGCCAGATAAAAGCAATACACGAAAGAGGTTCTTTCTATTGGTTTCTTTTATTGGAGACTGGTTTAAATTATTGCCTTCTATCCAAATTTGGAGGAGTACTGGGATTTTCATATCCAGGAGGATCTTTGTTGTCAGAAAAGAAGAAATAATAAAAATAATAATGCTTACATCTTCAAAGGAGATATGAAGGCTGCGTAAAATGAAGCTTGCTGAAAACTCAGGGGGCATCCACCAATGGCATTGCTTTCAAAAGCACAGCTCTGATTGGTTTCCTTACGTGAGCACTTTGTTTCTGTGCTTTCTTGAGGTCCTGTCTTAATTAGTTCCTCATTACTGGGATTTAATACTAACAGAAGCAACTTACGGGAAGAAAGAATTTTTATCATGGCTTGCAGTTCCAGAGGGGTGCAATCTGTCATGCTGGGGAAGACTGAGAACCAAGCAGGGAAGGAATGGTCACGAGGGCAGGAAGCTGTCTGGTCACATGGTATCCACTTTCAGAAAACAGTCTGAACAGGAGGTTGGGGTGGGCTGTAGAGCCTCAAGGCCTGTCCCAGGTGACCCACTTCAATCAGTGAGGCTTCACCTAAAGGTTCCACAGTTTCCAAAATACCACCAGTAGCTAGGGGCCACTAGCTAGGGGAAACATGTTCAAACCTGTGAGCCGGTGGGTCCATTTCATACTCAAATCCCATCAAGCCCTCCTGCTGTACTATTTTCTAACTGGTGTCTTGCTGTGCTTCTTACCCAAGTTGAATTTCTCCTTATTTATCCATTCGTTCTGCCTCTGTATGTTTCTCGCTTATTTTCTTCCCCCAGCCTCCTGGAATGCTCACACTCTTCACTTTTATGGACTTCCTGCACTTGTTCAAAGACCAGATCAACATTCTATCTCTTCAAAAAAGAGAGGAAAGTATAGCAGAGAATCTGCAATCTCAGGCGAGAGCTGGCTTTGAACATTTACCTAGGGTCTTGGACCTAGGATTTTGAACGTCATCTACTCATAGTTCACTTATCTCTGAAATGAGGGTGGGAAAGACGTTCCTACAAAATCTTTCACCTGTCCCTTTTCTCTTGTTGACTCAAGCCCCTTTGTCTGCAACACAATCAGTGCCTTCCTGTTTTTCCTCTGTCTCTGTCCTGGTTGTGTCTCGTATGAACCTGGAGCTCTCTAGCAGCTTTAGGAGATTAGTACTAACAGTTGTACTCAGCAGTCGCCAGGTGACTGTTGTTTAGCGGTTTGTGTTGTTAAATTGATTGACTTGCAACCATGGTAACCACTCTGTGATGAGGTATCCTTTCTGTAGTTGTGACATTCCCAGAGAGACATTGTTCCGCTTCATGACAAGTCTTCCTGGATGACTGCCATGATCTTTCTTTGAGTTTAGTTTGAGGAAAATGCTGGGAGTGAAGAGAACAAAGGGGCCTTTGCTTTTGCTCTTCAAACACGAATTATTTTCTAGGACAATTATGGTCTGAGTGCTGCTCTTAGAGAGATTAAAGCTCACAGTAGCCCTTCTGGCTTAGCCACCAGCTATCTCTGAGAGTCGGGAGGCAAGCTGCTAAAACCTTACTGCGGCAGACCTCTAAGCGCCTTCCAAGAAAGGGTAGTAGGACACAACAGCTTGATTTAAGTCAGAGCAACTAAAACAGAGACCATTTAGGCTGCAGGGAACACCATAAAAGCGCATGCATTATGGTGGGTGTAAAACTTTTATCTTTATCAGTGTTGTTCTGTAACAGTTAACGGTTCTTTCATAGAAATATATTTTTTTCTTCTTATAGCTGGCTGAGTGGAATATTGATTGTTCTATATCCCATTTCCTTAAAGACATTCTGGAGGCTTTTAATATATGTCTCCTAATAAAAAGTTTACCATCTACCAGTGTCTGCTTTATGTTGCGTCCAGGGGTCCCAGAGGTGTGACTGAGCATCTACTTTATCACTCGCCTCTGGCTGCCTCCCCTCTTTGCTAGCCGTTTACGAAAGGCAGAAGGGCACAGTATTAGTGTCCTCTGGAGGAATGGAGCCAATGGAAAATATATCATCATAAGAGAGGGTTTATCGGATTGGCTCACGGAATCTGAGGCTGTAGAGTCCTCCAGTTGCTGTGTGTAACCGGAGGACCGGGAAAATCGGCGACTGCGGATTCTAACAAGCTAAGCATCAAATGAGGAGCCAGTGGCGCAGCTAGCTCCCTTGCCAGCATGAGAGCCTCCCGGAACCTGTCCGGTGCAGGTCCATATCTCAAATCCAAAGAACTTCAAAGCTGTCCACAGATGACGGCAGCAGAAAAACATCCGTGCTCTAAAACAGTCATTCCTAAGTGACAGCTAGCTTCCCCCTTCATCCCTTTTCTTTCCACCCTGGTCCCTCAGGCTCATGTTGCCCACATTTAGAGTGCATCTCTTCCACTCAGTTTCCTGACCCACACTCCCCACTCTGCAAACAAACTCCCAGACACACCTAAAATGAAAGCTTCTTTAAATCCATGGGGTTCCTCAGTTCCATCAACTTGACAACCAAGATGAATCATAATAGGCTCCATGATGGTGAAGGACAAGGATGGCTCTCAGCTTACCACTTAACAAGGATAGCAGCTTTGATTCTGCTTCTGTGATAAATCGCCTAAGAGAGAAAGGTTATTTGGACTTATCACTCTAGAGGGGTCACAGGCCATCACGGTGCGGTGCGGAAGGCATGGCAGGCGGAATATGAGACCAGCCCTCCATAGTCCTTCCGTAGTTGGAAAGCAGAGAAAAAAAGACCCCATCACAAAAACCAAAACAGAAAAAAAAAGAAAGAAACGAAAAATGCTCAGCCAACTTGAACAATGTTATTTTAAAAAGTATTTTCATTACTACAGAGTGCATGTGTTTGAGGTCCAAGCCCTGACATTAGGGGAGGAAGATGGCGCAGGAGGCTGTGAGGTTGAAGAGACTGTGAGGAGTCACAGGCAGGAGAGACACACTTACTCAGCAGAACAGTGTGCGCTGCTTCCTGACTGCAGACACAGTGTGAGCAGCCACCTCAGACTCCTGCAGACAGTGTGAACCCCTGTTGCCTCAGGCTCCTGTAGACACAGTGTGAGCAGCTGCCTCAGGCTCCTACAGACACAGTGTGAAGAGCCACCTCAGGCTCCTGCAGACACAGTGTGAGCAGCCTCTGCCTCAGGCTCCTGCAGACACAATGTGAACCCCTGCGGCCTCAGGTTCTCACCACCAGGATGTCCTGCTGTGGTGTACTACATCCCTTCACACAGTGAGCTGAAAGCCCTTTCTCCTCCAAGTTGCTTTTTTTTTAGGGTACTTTGTCATAGCAATGAGAGAAATAGCTCAGATACCAGCCACCTTAAATTCTTCGTTATTTTGTATAAAACTTCATTATAATGTGTGTTAAGAGAAGATAAAAATTCTCAATTTCAAATTCAAAAGTTGGCCCTCAAACGTATTTTCTTAATTATGTGTTCATGGATTAAAGCCAGGAAAAAATACTTATATTCCAGTTACCATATACTGAAAGTCTAAATATTTTCTCTGGATCAAATCATTTGTTGTAATTTCTATAAAATGACTTTTCTAAATTATTTTCTTCACATCAGTGTTGAGAATATGTCTTTGAATAAATGAATTCATTGGCGTTTAAATTTTTTGAACACCAGCAAGCTATCATTCCAAAGAATTTCAGAAGCTACCAATATGTTCCAAAGATAAACTTTCATAATTAGAAAACTAAAAGCATCCATATTCAATTGATAGTCTGATTCTCACTTTCAGTGATTTCCTGTACCACTGACGTCTCCCAGGTTAAATCTGGTAACGGTTCAAAGGCTGCAGCCTCCATCAAAGCCAGTCCACTGTTCCAGAGTTCAGTGGCACATGAGGTTATTTCTGTCACAACATGAAGGGTACTGCTAGCCCCTTGCACACTCAGTTGCTATCAATACTCAGGGGTGGTTAGATCACAAGTCCATGCGGATTCTGGAATTCAGAATTTAAAATGCTTATCTTCAGGGAGATTATAATTTTTTTACTCTACTAAAGATTAAGAGCCAATAATTTCAGACTTTGGCTTATTTTACCATGACCAAGAACAGGTTTCAGGGTCAGATGAGCACGGGCGTTCTGGCTCTGCGGTTCACTCACTCGGTCCTTGGGTCTCGGCTTCCATTTTGCTAAGCCAGAGTTTTCATATTATTCAGTGTAAAAATCCTGCTTCCCTGGGAGTTCTTATGTGAACAAAAGCCTGGTGTACCTCTCCGACAGGCAGCCTGAAGAATCAATCTAGTAAAAGCAGTTCACCACTCTCTTGATTCAGACAAGTTTTCAAGGCCAAGAAAATCAACAGATCCAGACCTTCATATTCACTTTAAGAACACAGTGCCTGTCTAATTTACATCCCCTCTAGTAGTCAATAAGGATTTCTCTTGCCGAGTATCCCCACCACCATTTATTATTTTCTTGATGACAACCATTCTGATTGGGGTGAAATAGATTCTCACTGTATGCATGCATGTATATGTGTAGTGTGTGTGTGTGTGTGTGTGTGTACAGGTGCAAATGCAAGTGTTTGTTCAGGCACTTGGACTCAGAGGAACTAAGAGTACATGCTACTACATTTTTTTTTTTTTTTTAAATCTTGGTTCTTGGGATCCCACTCAGGTCCTTTCTGCTTGCAATGCAAACACTGTACTGACTGAGCCACCCTCCTCCTCCACTCCTGAATGTAGTTTTCATTTTCATTTTTCTGATAGATAAGGGCGCTGATCACGTTTACGAGTCGTTATTGGCCACTTCCATTCTTTTTCGGAGCTGGCTGTTTAACTCACTTTTCTGTCTGTCGATAGAAAGGTTTGTGTGTTGGATGTTTAGTACAATCCTTTGTACAGTCTAGACATTAACCCCTGTCTGCCTGTCTGACGTTTGGCTCGCTAAGATCTTTTTCTTTTTTCATCCTGTATACTGTCTCTTTTTACCATGGCAATTGTTCCATTTCTGTGAAGCTTCCGCTTCTATGTAGTTAAGTTATCAATTCCTAGGGTTATTTCCTGTGCGAACTGGAGTCCTTTTCAGAAATCTCTCGCCATGCCTATATCCTCAAATATTTGCCTCTAGCAATGTCTGCCTTTTAGGTCTTATAATAAGGTCTTTGATCCACTTTGAATTCATTTTGGGGCAGGATAATTGAGATGTGGGTCTAGTTGTGTTTTGAAATCTAGTTTTTACAGCACCACCTTTGGGAAAGGCTGTTTTCCCCTCCCCCAAGAGTGTGTTTTAAACATGTCTATCAGAAACTGGCTGATGTGGCTGTGTGGGTTTGCTTCTAGTTCCTCCTCTGCATTCCATCAGTCCACATGTCTGTCTCCATGCCAGAAACATGCTGTTTTTGTTACTTTGGCTCTGGGGTCAGGCATTGCTGAATTTCCAGAGTTGCCTTTTCTGCTACAGGCTGTTTTGACTACTCAAGGTCTTTTATGTTTTCTTATGGATTTTAGGAGTTCTTTTTGTTTCTTCCCCTCAGGATTTCAAAGGAGCTTCATTAGGATTTTGAAGGAAATTGCATTGAGTCTGTAGATTGCTTTTGATAACAGCTATTTTCATGACGTTGTTTCTGTTCACAAGCATGGGAGATATTTCCTTCTTTACGGTCTTTACAAGTTTCTTCTGTTAGTTTATTTTTTTTTGTTAAGTCTTTTATCTCCTTCTTTAGGTTTATTCCTAGGAATTTTATTTTATTTTTTGAAGCTGGTATGAATGGGGTTTATTTATTTTTTTCTTTCTAGGAAAATGTATTGTTGGAATGTGGGAAATATGTTACCAGATGCTATCAACTTCTATCCCATCTGTCCATTGTCAATCAAAGTTGCTGTTCCAGCCACCACTTTTAAGAGCAATAATGTTAAGATATATTTTCCATATTATAAAATTGAGTTTTGTGTGCATGCATAATCCAATGACCTTTAGTGATTTTACTAAATGTAACTATCTCCCTGATTCAAGTGTTGATCATTTTAATCCCTCCAAGTGAACTCCTCATGCCCATTTTTAGTTATGTTCTATTTCCATGCTCACCTTAGACAAGCATCAACACATTTTATGTTTTTATAAGTGTTCCCTTATTAAATATCTATGTACACAGGACTATACCACATGTTCTGCTCTACATCTAATTTTTTTCATCTGAACAAGGGCATGTGTCTACCCCGATGTAGCATATATTAACAGTTTATGCTTATGTATGGCTGAACAGCATATATCCCATCATGCTGATGTCTTAGACATTTGTTTGCATATCATTGCACAGAGAGTAGTTGTTCAATAAAGCCATTGAGTAGACTACCTTTCCTCAATGAATTGCTTTGCACCTTTGTAAAATGCCAATTGATTGTGAACGTGAGTGTTGTGTGTGTTTATATATCCATATCTATCAATCTATCTAGTCAGTCTTGTTTCAGTGATCTGTGCTTAGCTCTCCTATGCTGAACCCACCTTGATGATTGTAACTAAGTTTTGAAACTGGAAGTGAAAGGGCCCCATCTTTATTTTTTTCCAGAATCCATTTAGTTATTCTAGCTTGGCCTTCCCACATGAAGTTTAGTGGTTGTTGAAATGGCTGCTGGAAAAAAAAAACCTATTTGAATTTTGATAGAGTTGCATCCAGGTTCTATTTAATCTCTAGATCAGTGGGGAGTGAGTGACAGTCTGTGCGCGTGAAGGGCCTCTCCATTTGTTTCTGTCTTTACTTTCTTGCTGTAACATTTTATAACTTCCTGGGTACAAATATTGCACTTCTCAAATTTATTCCTTTGATTTTGTTTGATGCTATTGTAAATAGGACCATGTTCTAAATTTCACATTCAGATGGATTACTGTTCATATGTAGAGTTCAATAGAACTCATTTATTTTGATGACTACTAGAGAAATTTATGTTCTAACAAGGCTCTGGCTGATTTAAAGTAGTGCCATAAATTCTGAAGGAGAATATAAACCTCTCATGAATAAAACCATATCTTATTTATCAGAGTACAACCTGAAATGCTTCAGTTATGTTTCGCACACAATGGGATCTTATCTTATTGCTATTGAATAGACATATGTATTTTGGAGCATTATCTTTTTAATTTAAAATAATTATTCCACATTTATCAGTTGCCTTGATTCACTCTTGATTTACATATTTGATATGAGTCAAAAATTCAGCATAGATTCTTATCACATTAGAAATTCTTATTTTAATACCAGGCATGGTGGTACATGCCTATAGTTCCAACACTCTGGATGCTGAGGTAGGGGGATGGTTGTAAGTTCAAGTACAGCTTCACTTCCAGTGAGTTCCAGGTCAGCTAGATCTAAATAATCTGTAGATACACTCTGTATCCAATTATTTATTACTATTATTTTTATTATTTATTATTATTTAAAAGCAATAATAAAGACAAAAGAAGTACAGAGTTGTATTGTTGATAAGAATAAAAGTTTATGCAATGATATTATGTATTAGCATTGTGTCTTTTATTATAAATTTCTATAGTTCAGTAACATACATAATTTTTACTTGATGGATGATAATTTTCAATCAGGAGTATTTGTTTCTTCAAAATGTTTCAGACTGTGTCTTCTGGGTTATACACTTGGAAGCATTTCCAGGAGAATACTGATGCTGCAACATACCTGTGTAATTGGTCCTGAGCACAGCTACTGCCTCCACGTCTCCACGCTACACTACAGTTCGGGAAGGTTTATTAAATTTCAAAGCAGAGTACGTATCGGACTGTCATGATGGGAAGCCTTGTCCCAGTGCTTCCTTCACAGACAAGAGGCGTTTGCCTTATAAAGTGCATTTGTAGAATGCATGAGTCGACTTCTGCAGACTGAACAGTGGATGTGATGGTAGACCAATCACTGACAGACTGCCAAACTTGAATGAGAAGACCATGTGTCAGTTCCATGTTTTGTCTGATTATCAGCTTGTCCCAGGTTTTATTTTTTTAATGAGGTAATATATTACTAATATTTCTTCTAAAATAGACTTGGGAGGGTTATGATATCTTTCTGGCACTTTCACCTTCTTCATGGCATTCCGTAGATATTTGGGCAATGAAAAGAATCTCCATTAATATATGCTACAGTAGAGCCTGGAAGATAAGCATCAACAACCTGGTCCATTTTGGCTATAAATTATCTCACTCCATCACTCAAGGGCATCTCGGGATATCCTTGTTGATAAAAAAAGAACACCTAAGGATGTGAAATGGATACAGCTTATTATGAATGGAAGTAGTTTATTAATCTATGGACCAGTTATGCTGTAATCCATGCCATAACCCGTGAAGCTCATGAAGTCACCATCACTCACTGGATTTAGACGGAAAATGGAATTTTACCCTACGTATATGTGAAGACTGTACAGAGCATAGAGGCTGAGTGCCATGATATACAGGGTTTCTAGAATGGTCTAGTTGTTCTTCCAACAGGAATATTATCATTTATGGTAAGATACAAATAGAAATTTATTTATATATTTTGGCTTTAGGCAGCACTTGTCATTTTTTTTTTCCTATGGCAAAAAACCCCTACAAACTGTACTAACATGACCAAAGTAGTGAATTTCTATTTCTCAAGAATAACTCTTATAAACTATTCATGGAATTCACCATTCTGTGATGATGATTCACACACAAAGTGATGTAACTGTATAAACAACCAAAGGTATAAAAATGAAGAAATAATAGCACAAACATAGGAATTAATAGTTCTGTTAAGAAGATTGTACCCGTAGTACACAATTTCACAGAGCATGCAGAACATGTCTTTATATATTCACTTTATATACAAATATATGTTATTTGTGTGAAGTAACTGCTATTCTAGATTACCTTTACTCTTTTTGATGTAGTTTTCTTGCATACCTATGCAGCAATAGTTATTATTGTCAGTGCTATTTGCTGAACCTTACAGTCATTAAATGACACCAGTATTTTTACATCCTGCTATCAGATGGTTGAAATAGAAAATGACTTGTTTGTTCTATAATGGTTTGATGTTATCACACTATTCATCAAGGTTAAAGAAGGCTTAGGGAGTCCATTCCATAGCGGAAACTACTGACATTTCTATGAAAGCTATTGTACACCCAGTTAGAACACTGATATTATCATTAGAATGTTGATATTGTCGTTTGTTTTCCGTGATAATATACATACATATTTTGAGGGACATGGGTTCCTAATAAAAACATTGTTCTCCCTAAAATAAAAATGAATACTCTGAAATTGATTTTGGAACAATTTTCTATTAAAAAGGACCCGAATTCTGATGCAGAAGCTATAGTTATAAAAATTTACCAATATTTTGCTATATACACAGGCAGGGATCTACAGAATTTAGTGACATAGCTAAATTGGAAATTTAAACAACACTACAACCTGATAGCTTATATTTGCCTTCTTTCCTATTTTTCTATATTCTATTCTCTCCTCTTCCTCCTCCTCCTCTTCTTTCTCCATTTTGAGACAAGTACAGCGTGGGCTAATCTAGGAGCTGCCATGTATCACAGGCTGGCCATGGACTCTTAAATCTTCATTCTCTAGTCTTCTATGTGCTGAGATTATAGAGCTGTACCACCATAGCCAGCCCATAGTTCTTCTTTGTGCTACTTGCCATTAGGATTTTAGTAATGCCCAAGATCTTCTTTTAAAATTTCCTTTTCTATTTTTCCCTTTTATTGAAAATAGATTTTTTCTCATACAATATGTCTTGATTACGGTTTCCCCTCTCTCTACTCTGCCCAGTTCCTTCTTACTTCCCCTCCCCTCTGGATCCATTCCCTTTCTGTCTTTCATTAGAAAAGAACAGGCTTCTAAGAAATAACAACCAAATGTGACAGAATAAAATATAATAAGATTAAGCAAAAACTATCATATTGAAGCTGGTAACAGCAACCAAACAGGAGAAAAAGAGTCCCAAGAGCATATTCTGTCTAATCAAAAAGGAAGGTCTTCATTTTAACATAGCAAAATTACATATAACAAAACAGTTTTCAAGAAAGAATTACAGTTACAATATCTAGTCTATCTGTATTTGGCAAAATTAAAGAAAGTATTCTGTCATCTATCCTATCTTTGTGAGTCAGAAGTTTTATATCTAATTTACTTTTTATCATAACTAAGGAAAACTATAACTATCTAGTCTTCAACTCCATCAAAGACCCCAGAAGGATAAAATATTACCCAAGTAAACAGGAAGTGCATTGCAAGCAACTTCCAAAATTCTAGAAATGACAGAGATATCTGGCTGCCTGGACAGTCACCCAAAGTTCCTTTGTAATGTTTGGGGCATCTATCTTTAGCCTACAGGCCTAGAGTATCTGCCATACTTTTTGGTGAAGCAGGAAATTTGAAGGACTGTTCTGCCTATTGGCAAAGTTCATCAGTTACTTTTCTCTGTGTCCTGTAGAATGTCTGGCAGTTTCCTCTGTGAAGAAGGAACCTGAAGGACCATCTTGTTTTGTCAAAGTTCAGTGGTTATCGTCCTATGTGTCCTGCATGTCTAGTTTATACAGCATATTGTCAAGCAGTCCAGGCAAGAGCGGTTTCTTGCCCAAATGGCTAGCCTTTTCCACATTGTAAGCAAACTCCATTGCAAGTTTCTTCGATGCCCATCATCTTCTTTGAAGTAATTGGTGCTGCCAGGAGCAAATGTGTCTCACTGTTGAGAAAAATCTAAGTTCTTAAAACATTTTAAATGTTATATTCTGTAGGTCTTTGAAGAATTTGAAGATTATCTGTCTAATTGAAACATATCTTTGTATACCTAAAAACTTAACTAACATGACTATAAGTTTGATTATCATAGATAACTATTAGTCTGTATTTCTTAATGATATATTACAATTTTAAATGAGTTGCATAAACATAATACCTTAAACAAGAGTAGAAATTTATATACAATATAACAAAATTGACCTTAAATTTGTATTAATAAACCCAAATCCACACCAATGCAAAGTATTTTGAGTTTAACAGTTGTTTTTTTTTGATTAAAGTAGATTTAATAATGTACCTTTTTTCATCATTTCTATATCATATCCCCCTTTAAATAAAAACAAATACTAAATAAACAATAGTTTGGAATTTGGGCATATCTTTCTATACTACTTTCTGCTGGCTGGGGTCACTGGCAATCTTATGGGGATCCTGAGAACATTTAGGATTATGGTCAAGCCCTGAGTGGAGTACTCTGTGGGGCCTTGTCTCAGCCAGTTGCCTTGAAGCTGTTTTGGATGTTGGATAATCTGGGCCATTGTTCCCATCAGAGACCTTTCAGGGAATCTTGCTTGATCCAACCATATTAACCTGGAAGCAATCTATAGGTTCAAGGGAATTGTTCATTTTTCCAGTTGTTTGTGTTTTCATGGATTTCTTTAAGGGGTTTATTCATTTCACTTTTCCAGACCTCTATTATCTTCATTTAGTTGGTTTTAAGTATTTTTCGTGTGCTTCAGATAAGCTGGACTATCCAGGGCCTGCTGTGGTATCATAACTGGGTTCTAGTGGAGACATATTGCCCTGGCTGTTATTGACGGTGTTTCATGGTGTCTAGGCATCTGGGTTTGGGATGATTATTGGTCTAGGTACTGATTTCTGGATTTGTCTTTGTTGGACAGGTGTTTTGTTCCTTGATTACTGTTTCCTCTCTGGATTTTCAGAGAATATAATGGCTGTATGTTACCTGTTTTACCCTCCTTCTCATCTGATGTGTTCACAGGGAATGCCTGCTGGTATTGGAGGCTAGGATAAAGGCTTGAGTTGAGGGAGGGAAGGTTGGAGATTTTTGTGATCCCTTGGAGATGTGGTCAGAGAGGGAAGGGAGACCACTGCAAGTTTCTGCTACAGAGCTGGAAATGAGACTCGGGGGATTGGATCTCAGGAGTAGTAGGAGAGGTGTGGGTCCACCTTCAGCCTGCTTGTTGACTTGGGCTGCTTAAAATCTTAAGAGAACTTCTTTGGCAATAAACTTGCTTAATTGTAATGATTACAAATTTCACTGAACCAAGTCCTAAATTTTGATTTCATTCTTTTTCAAAATAATCTGAAAAATTTAATCAACTTAATAACGAGCATAGTTCTGAACATGTTAGCACATTTCAGACTTTTAGCTAATTGTAGGGAGTGTAAACTCTTCTGACATTATGACATTGTCACTTTTTCCAGTGACAGAATATAACACATTGATTTATAATCTCAAATGGAGTGTATGATTTAAATTCAAATTTCTGTAAGTGAATATTCAAGTTCCTTGACTTGTGAGAAGAATCTTTTGATGGTACTTCTATTTTTAATTAGATAAATTTATATCCTGTGCCAGAACAGACTAAAACTGAGAGCTATGATTTTACAGCCTCCAACATTGGCAAAGCATTAAAAAAAATCATAAAGGGAAATGACTTATTTGATTAGGTTTGTCTTGTAAAAAAATTTTTTTTTAAAGGAAAGTGATTTGAAAAGTACTTCTTGAGCTTAAAAGACTGTACCTGTGAAAATATTTGTGTTGAAGTGTTCACATGTTTCAGTAAGGGGATTGGCATTGATAAAATGCTCTATTAGACATGAATTATAATGACTTTCCCAAGCTCAGCATCAATAGAGAGACTTCTTAAAAACTTACGGATTTCAGAGAAACATTCAGTCTAGATGTCAGTAATTTCAAGACATTGAAGATAAATGAAGACAACTTCATGAAAACAACTATAAAATAAAGATTTATAAATGTATAATATATAAATATATATACATATATATATAAAATAAGATTTATAAAATAAGATTACACAGACAAATTTTTTAGAAAAATACCAAGATGTGGAATTAGAGACAAATAGCATTTAAGAAATGATAACCAGGAGGATAGCATTCACTTGTTATTTGCTAATTTTATATAAGAAATATGAAACTTTAAAATTTTGTTTAATTTTAAAGTGCCTGTGTGATTTTAGTTCTTAAGAAAATTTTGTTTTCAAAAATAGTATTAGGTAGTGTTATTTGAAGAGATAATTAAGATATTAATTAGTCTAGTAATATAAAGCAACTAACTTGTTGGTCACTAATATTTTTTAAAAAGTGTGTTTTAAATTATATTAATGACTTGATTTTCTCAAAGGACTTTATCTTTTGGTGATTGCCTGTATGATCTGCATAGAAAAGACAGGTAGAGAAAGTACTTTGTCTTGAGACCCGACCTTGGCCAACTAAGTACTAAGTGTCCCCAGTTCTATACCCAATCTGGCTTTTTAAAATTTTTATGTTTTTACTTCAATTTCTTTCCTGTTCTGTCCACACTGTTGACTTTTGGGTGTTAGTAGTTTAATCACAGTTACATTTTATAATTAATAGCTACGTCACAGTAACATGGCTGCTTGTTTTGACCTTGGGAGCCTTCCTTGACAAGCGTTTTCTCAGAAGTCCATTGGCTTGGTTTTCATCAATGAGACTTGATTCCAGGTCTGCTGACTTCCATACTGGCTCGTGGTTTTCTTTCTTTTCTAAAAATTATATTTAAAGTACGTGTGTGTGTGTGTGTGTGTGTGTGTGTGTGTGTGTGTGTGTGTGTGTATTTGTTGGTCTACATGCCTTAGAGTATGAGCGGCAGTCAGTGGACAACTTACAAGAGTCAGTTCTTCCCTTCCACCACGTGGGCCTGAAGAACCAAACTCCCATCATCAAACCTGGCGGCACGTGCTTTTGTGTGCTGTGCCGTTTTGCTAGCCCCATGGCTAGCTTTCATCATTATCACTTCACAACTTGTTCACTGTGCTATTTGTCTCCAGTAGAAAATTTTAGATACTTGGTCATTTTTTTTTCTTAGCGATAAGATGAACTTAGTTGCAGTCCATTCTTAATGTAAAGGAGACAGTCAGATCAATGCCTGTTTACATTTTATCTTTAAAAAATATTCTAGTTCTGACTTGTCCACAGCTATCCTCCTGCCTCAGCCTCTGGAGTACATGGATTATAGCTATGCATCACCATACCTAACTACAATTTTTAAGCATGAAACTTCTATCTTTAGTTATTTTTCCTGATCATCTTAATTTTAAGTAAAAAATCTTTTGGTAGGCAACTATGCATTGAATTTGTCAAGGTCACAGCTGTGTCATGAAATTTAATTAACATGAGTTTGCTATCCTTCTGAACATCAGGGAGTCTTCTAGCTACTAGGATCTTCCACTGAAACATTACAGCAACAATTATGATTATATTTATCTACGAAAACTATTTTGTTTTTGTTTATCCCACAATTACTAAACTAGGCTGTGCATATTATTCTTCTCATCTTGGAAAACTTCAGCTTCTGGTTTTAGGAAAAGAGAGAACTAACTATAATGGTAACAAACAGAACTAAAACCTGAGGTGTATTTCTAGGACTAGTAATGCTTGTGAATGTAATATGAATGCCTCATGTGCAAGATCATAGCTTTTCTGAAGCAAACAAAACGTACAGTCCTGCTGATGGCACCACACCACAGGAAATAACACTTTTTCATTCAACAGATTTATCAGAACAAGTGTGTTTTTACATTACTTGGATTAACTAAACTT
The DNA here is from genome assembly GCA_902168405.1 of Peromyscus aztecus. Taxonomy (NCBI): domain Eukaryota; kingdom Metazoa; phylum Chordata; class Mammalia; order Rodentia; family Cricetidae; genus Peromyscus; species Peromyscus aztecus. Next base: position 21,960 of record CABHPQ010172289.1, on the reverse strand, counting down.
TTATAACAAAATGCCCAATATGCTGGTTGGACTTAACCATTATTACAAGCTATATGCTTGCGGTTTGGTAAGCTTATCTTATCATACCTTCCCTCGCTTACAGGGCCTTGGGAAAAGAAGGAAGAAGCCACAGGAAAGGCTCTATTCTATGCTGGGTTTGATCTTTAAGTATTGGTAATTTCTATGAATCAATTTTTTTGCTGTCTGTGTATTCACAGATACATGTCCCCATGAAGGTTGGAGCTACTGGTATCTGCTGATTGGAACCGAAGTTTCTCCCATACACTTTTCTAGAAATATCCTTACAGTGCTACTAATAACAAGCAAATGGTTGTAAGCCTTGTGTGCTATACCAACTGACCAAAACCAGATTAACTTGCCATTTACAGTGGTACTAGGTGATAGAACTGTTTTGGGCATCTCTTTTTAACAAAGAAAGCATTTGTGTGTTTGCTAACATCTCAAATTGGCTTTTATTCCTTATGCGTGATGCAGGAACATACCAGTTAAAGGCACAGCATGAGAAAAATCTTATTGGCTGGTGTACTTATTTTCATGTGTCCAGACATAACCTGCTAAAAAATGCTTTATATATACTCGTTATATACAACTTGAAGATGTTGTCAGATCTATGTTAATATGGCTGTTAGAACTTTCAAGTACTCATCATAACGTTGCTTCAGAGATCAGGTCATTTTTCATTGAAATAAAACTCAAGTAACTTCAATTAGCACAAGAGAGTTAGTGAGTGTGATCCTTTCAACACAGGGCAGGGCGTCAGCCCTGAACACTGATGATCTGCCTATCATTTTTGTGATTGCCTTGTCATTCAGGTAAATAGGCACCAAGAAGATGGACTGGAGAAGAACTTGTTCACTCAATAGTTATGAGAGCTCATAAAGGTTTTGGGACTTTTATGAAGACTAACTGTTAATATGGATAAAGTGCTCAGTTAGAGCCAGAAATCTGTTGGGAATTCAGTAAACACCTCCTCTCCTGTATCAATAACCTTCATTTTGACTGTTTTCATAGGCTCGAAGCATGTGCTCCATCTTGCAAGTTAGTGAGTGCAGAAGAAACAGTTTAGGAAATAGTAAACCCAACAGAAAAACAAGATCTTCAGAAATGCACTTGTTTCAGGCCTCTAGACGTGAAAGCGGGGACCGAGAGCTGAATGTCGCCCCTGACGTCAGACAACTGAAGCTGATAAATGGCCTAGAACTTGGGCTGTCCTCAGTTCTCTGGACTCCCTCCTACACCAAAGTGAAGGCTCTCCTGATGAACAATGTGACTTTCTTTTCCTCTGACTTAAATTTTACATTTTATTCAAAAAATACTAACATGTCAGAACTGTTTTTCTGAGTATGAGTCTTGACTCTTCCATAGACTCACATAACCACCAGCACAGGCAGAACACAGAATTCCGACACGCAGAATCTCCTCCTGCCCCCATGCCCTTTTGGTTTTTTGAGACAGGGTTTCTATATCTAACAGCCCTGTCTGTCCTTGAAATTGCTTTGTAGAGCAGAGTGGCCTTGATCTCACAGAGATCCACCTGCTTCTGCCTCCCTAGTGCTGGAATTAAAGGCATGCGCCACATGTCTGGCTCCTCTTGCCCTTTTGTGGTCAAATACATCTCTGGTTTCTAACCTTCAGTGACCACTGTCCTGCTCCCTATTTCTACATTTTACATTGTTCTATGATGTCATATTTATATTTATGGAATGACGTGCTCTGCAGCCTTTGAAGGCAGTGTCTTTCACTCATCGTGGCTTTGAGACTCACCCATGAGGTTCTTTGTACCATAATGTCTAGCTTTTCCTCTTAGTTGCTGAAGTTACAGTGACCCACTAGTTGTTAAATAACCACATGTTCCCATATATATGGGGCCTATAGAAAGCCTCTTGTCTTTTACTTGGTTTTTGGAAGTTATCGATAAAGCTGCCTCCGGCATTCATGTGAACGTGTTTACGTGACATAGCTTTTTATTTCTTATGTCAAATAAGAGCAAAAGCACCAAGCATGAATGTCCCAGGTGCTCTCCACCCTTGTGAGCACTTTGTGTTGCTTTATTTGTTCTAGGATTTTGGTTAGTGTGTGTCTGCGGCGGTGTCTCAGGTCTTGCGTTTGTGTTTCTCCACAGACCAGCCATGCTGAACAAATTATTACCTGCTTGTTTGTCATCTATGCATCTTCTCCAGTGAAGTGCTGATTTAAATCTCTTGTCCAACCTCTACAGCACTGGCTTGTTGCTGATAGTTTGGACAGACTTCTAGAAAAGATAAATTTTAGACACAAGTCCTTCGTGGGACCTGTGCTATGGAAAGTTATTTACAGGCAACATGTGTGCATTGGAGTTTCTCAAGGGGCCTTATTTGTAAGGCTTAGCTGGTGGAAGCTCATGATTTCCTTCTTTTTACAAATGAAAATCTTTAACCTATCCCACCAAATCAACAACATGTCTTCCTTGGTCTCTGGTCTCTTCATTGTCCAGTTAATAGATTAACAACAACATCAACAAATCTGGTCACCACTTTAATTTTTGAACAGCGAGTCTTGACTGGCTCCTTCCAGCCAGTCTGCCACACTACTCAACCTCACAGTGTTTCAGCTGACATCTTTGTAAAACAGAGCTGTGCTTTAGAATTTCTCATGAGGGTTAATTAAGTTAACGTGTGTAAAGTGCTCAGTTACAGCAGGGTACTTGTTGAAAATTCAATAAATAGCCCTCCTTCCTATATCAATAACATTTGTTCTGGCTGCTTTCATAGGCTGGAAGCATATGCTTCATCTTGCAAGTTAATGAGTGCAGAGGAAGCAGTTTAGAAAATAGTAAACCCAACAGAAAAATAAGATTTTCAATAATGCATGTGCTTCCGATTTCTAGAATTCTCTGCCAGATATTGTAGTCTGCTGACTGGATGCTTAGGAAGTCTGAATATTACCTGCCAACCTGTGATGGACACCTGCATAACCTACTTTCTTGGTGAACTCAATTAGAGCTCCAGCTATGTATGGGAGAGGCCAGAAGAAGTCATTAAAGCTCATGAAGGCATCAGCAGTCCAATAATTGTTTAATGAAGAGCCAGCGAGTGCTCCCACAACTGTGGAGCAAGGAGAAGGTGCTTAGCTAAACAGTTTCTCTGGTGTTAATCAAAGACTGCCTTTCTCACAGTAGATCATTAGTTGTGATTTTATTTATCCCAAGTAACTACATTATCTTAGATTTCCCTATTGTAACTGTAAAGACTTTAAATTATGATTTTTTTTGTCCTTTAATAGTTTTGTTTTTTAAATTATCTAAGCAGATCATTTAACCTTGGAAGAGAGTACAAAGACATTAACTTAGAAAAAGATTAATCAATGTATAGAAAAAGCCTCACAAAACCACAGGTAAGATTCACTCTTGTTAGCATAAGTATGGAGCCAGGCTAGTTGGGTCATCAGTCACTGCTAGGGTAGCAAGTGCATGGAGCAGGACTGGTTGGGTAGTCAGTCAGTCACTGCTAGGCTAGCATGTGCATGGAGCAGGACTGGCTGGGAAGTCAGTCACTGCTAGGCTAGCATGTGCATGGAGACAGACTGGTTGGGGAGTCAGTCATTGCTAGGTTAGCATGTGCATGGAGCAGGACTGACTAGGAAGTCAGTCACTGCTAGGCTAGCATGTGCTTGGAGCCGACTGGCAGGGAAGTCAGTCACTGCTAGGCTAGCATGTGCATGGAGACAGACTAGTTGGGAAGTCAGTCACTGCTAGGCTAGCATGCACATGGAGCCGACTGGCTGGGGAGTCAGCTACTGTGAGCCAATATCACTGATTTCTCAACTTGGCTGCTCATTGTGTCCTCACCTAGAGGGAAGGTCTCTGAAAGTTGTTCAATCTGGATTCCATTTCCCAACACTCTGCCTTAATGGTACGGGGTTTGAACTGAATTCTGAGAATTTAAAATGTCCTCAGGATGTTCCAATATGTAATAAAATTTGAGAGCCACTAAATCATACATAAATGAAAAAAAATCATGCTAAAGGTCACTCTTGACTGATAGCTCTGTAGGAAGGAAAGAGTGTCCCATAACAAGATTTAATTAAACTTCACAAGAAATTTGCTTAAGCATTTTGCCAGAAATGTTAATTTCTTCCCCAAAGGAAGAAGAAATTGGCTTTTGTACCAGGTTTGAGTCAGTTTATTTTTTTCCTTCAAAGGGACTTGCACTGGGGGAGGAATTAATAAACTTGATTCTTGACCTGTCTCTGTTTCTGCCTCACTCATTGGATGATTTGTACAGGGATTTCTTACCCTCACTAGCCTTGGTTTTACTTAGGAAAAGTAGATATAGACTAGATCCATTTTATACTATTTTGTATCTCTAAATTCTGTAATCTTATAAATTAAAACCAGTAACCAGTGTTATCAATTTAACAGAAAAGAAGTAGAAAAAATTAAAATTATAAATTTTATAAAAAATGCTTGATTACTATTTGAAACCTGAATAAGCTGAGTCACATTGATGTGAACAGCAAAATGGATCAGTATCTAAACAAACTGCACTTATACACCAACATAAGCACACTGCTCCAAGTACACAACTTGTGATAGTTAATTGATTGTCAACTTGATAGGATCTAGAATTACTAACAAGAAAAGCCTTGGCCTTGCTAGTGGGAGATTATGTATTTTATTGATGTTAGAACTCAGGCATTAATTTTGATTTCTTTGGTGTATTATTAACAAAAGTTCAAAGGATATTGAGTTGAAGACTTAAAGCCCATCACAGACAAAGTTTAGAGAGCAATTTCAGTTCTTTATACGTATTTCCATTGCCTATCCTCCAACAAAGAGAAATCTGAGCATAACATACCTACTTTTCCCACATTTCCCTCTGAAACCGTGGAGAGAGACATGCTCCATTCTGTCTTTTGATGAACTTAGTACAGTACAGAGTTCACAATGTCCACTTTCAGTTAAAATAAAGGCAGGCAAGGTAAGCAATGTTACATATCTGGAAATGACAAGAAGGTGACTCTTGATTCAGTACATATTAATGAATTAAGGGAAGCCAAGAACAGTGTACAGAGTTGGACTACAAAGATTTGATTCTCACAGGGATTGTTTTGATAAAGGTAATTGAGGTGGGAAGACTCACCCCAGATGTGGGTGTCCTGGACAGCATGAAAGCTAGTTGGACTCCATCATTCATGGCTCTCTGCTTCTTGATTGTGGATGTAATGTGACCAGCTGCATCAAGTGACTGTACTATGACTTCCCTTGAAATGTGAGCCACAATAAATACCCCTCCAGGATGTTGCCTTTATCAGGATATTATCACCACAATGGGGAAAGTAAGTAAGACATCATCACATCCACATAATCATACACAAAGTCACACAGATATGTGCAGCCAAATTCACTGCCCGCAACTCCATAACTCTTGAAAATGAGAGAAGACTAACAGTGGATTTGCTTTCTTCAGTACAGTTAAAGAGGAACTAAAACTGCTGTCTGATCATGACTCCTCCGTATCACAGAGCATCTGTTTCCACTCACCACCCACTTCTGTGTTCTTTTCTAGGTCTTTATCCAAACACCAGTTTGCTGTTTACGACGCCTCTGCAGCAGTTGGGACCTTTTGCTATTGACACTGACTCACTAAGCATTGTCAATTATGTTAAATTCGGATTCAGGAGAACTTAGAACCATTTTTTAAGGCAGAGATACAAGAGGTTGATCAGAATCCCATTCTCTCTTCACCCAGGATATTTTTATCGTAGAGAGTGACTATGCAATGTTCTTGAACATTTTGTCTCCTGGCTACAGTGGTCTCCATACAGTTCTCCATGTCATTGTCACAACAAAAGTCATTCTTTCTACATTTCTGAAGTTTTGGGTATTTGGGGGCTAATATGGATTTTAACCTACAGTGGGAGGTAACCAAAGATCCAGACAGTTAGTGCTTGCCTACAATTCTGTTGATAAAGCCTACTGTATTATAAGAAATAAATTAAGGAAATAATTGGTTTTCGTTGAACTTGAGTTCGGAGCATCTTTCACTAAGGTTCAACCAAGTTCTCTCAGCTGAGATAAAGAAGCTATTCCTAGTTACTAAAACTGTGATGATTAAGAATGGGTTATCAATAGAATATCAGTGCTACTCTAGTCCCCCATCTCTATCCTGGCAACTGCATTATGAAACTGAAATCTGATCCTGAGGTTTGCTATGAGGGAAGCTTTCCTTATAAACCAGGATAACTAAAGTCTATGGAAAAATCTTAACCTACCTAAGCCTACATCCAGTGTCCAAAATTCAAGTGCTGTGAGACCTGTGCTTCTGGTTTAGTGAGGCCTCAAGCAGGTCTCCTTTCTTGTGACTCCGGGTATCCCAAGCAGTGACTTGGCCTCCAAGTAACTGTTCTTGGCTGGAGGGATTGGGGGGGGGTTCTGAATCCCTCCAAACTTCTCTGTCCTTGTTTTCTTTCAAAAAGGATTCAATAACAAAGGAATTGGATGTCTTAGACTGACTCCCATCCCAGAATGTCACATGAGGATTTTTTTTTTTATAACACAACTTCCTTGTAATGAACTCAGTTTTGTGTGCTTATAACAAAATTTCCTTATAAGGAACTCACAGTTGTGTGTACTTACAATGACTTCCTTGTAGGGAACTTATAGTTGTGTGTGTTTTATAACATGACTTCCTTGTAGGGAACTCAGAGTTGTGTGTGCTTATAATGACTTCCTTATAGGGAACTCATAGCTGTGTGTGCTTATAGCATGGATTCCTTGTAAGGAACTCACAATTGTGTGTGCTTTATAACATGACTTCCTTGTAGGGAACTCACAGTTGTGTGTGCTTGTGTGATTTTGTCAGCAAATCTGCAGCACAGCTGGACAGCGGGGCTAAGGTCCAGCCCTGGGGCCTGCTGGGGTCAGATGGCTATATTCCCTGGAATGGGCAAATGCTCAGGCAGATGTGCCAATATGCCCTGTGGTGTTTTGTGCCTGTCCCATGTTAATAAAGTTGCTTTCATCACTTCAGAATGGATCTCTTGTTAACCTTTTTGCCCAGTCAGCCCCTCTCATGACAGACTCCAGTATACTCCATGTATGGCTCCACACATATTTTTGTATCTATGTGCATATTATTTTGCAAATAAATGAAAAAAATATGGACCCACATAGCACATTTAATTTACTAAATCTTGGAATAAAATCAGGTAGATTGATTTGGATTAAAGTCAGTATGAAAACAAAAGAAAAAGTTGTTCTAATTTTGATTAAAAAATTCTAGAGTTGAAGATTTGTCTCTTTGGCCTATAACTGTAGTGTTTTTTAGAGCCTCCTTGTTTCCAAGTGTTTCCTGTGAACTCTAAACACGTCCCTGTAACCATCTGAATGTCTTAACACTGAGATGCTAGAATTATCTAAGGAAGGACATGTACAATGTTGCCCAAATTTGAGTTTTGTGCTAATCATATGATCTAATTTTGAGGTTAGCTCCATGAAGATTCCCTTTTAAAGCAGGGGTTATCTGAATTAGAATTGGGAGACCTGGGTTTTATTATAAATATTTAAGGAACCAGGTCCCATGGCCCATACCTGTAGTCTAAGCACCCTGGAGGCCAAGGCAGGAGGCTGACAAGCTCTAGACCACCTTTAGCTGCCTGGCAGGACCTTGCCTTAACACAGGAAAATACATGTGTATTCATTTCCTCTTAATCAGAATTCTAATTCTTAATCCTTTCTAAAAATTGTGTACCATTTCAGCATTCTCATATTTTATCATATATACATCAATAACATATAGTTCTACCAATTTAAAATTTATGTGAGTTATACAGTGGGCAATACAAGTTACTTTTCTTCCATTTATATTTTTGAAATGTATGTATAATTTTAAAATGGTTTTATTACACCTTATCATTTTGTGTGTGTATGTGTGTGTGTGTGGTCAGGGGAAGGCTTGTGGGAATTAATTTTCTCCTTCTACGATGCGGGCCCTGAGGATGGAGCTCACGTTGTCAGAGTTGGTGTCCGGGCCTTTACCTGTGGAGACATCACACCAGTCCTGTACACATAATTTTAAATGTAATAATTTTTCAATCAAAAGTGTTACATGCTACGACAGTGGAATTCTATACCATAAATAACTCATTATTTGTTCTATTGATGGAAGTTTAAAGTTTCTTTTTGGATTTACAAACAGCTACACACAACACACACTTGCTAGTCTATACTAGGTGGACATCCTTCAGGGTTTCTAAGGCGAAAGTCACTACTTTGTTTGTGATGGCCTTTTCTCCCTAGTTCTCACACAGGTTCCTTACATACTCTCATTCTTGATTCTGGCTACTTTCTGCCCTGTGTTACTTCATCCTGAAGAGGTTCTCTTACTTTCGAGTGTGTGCACAGTCCTATTGAAGAAGGGTTTGTGAGACATCAAAAATATCTCCAAGAGCTTGCTGCTGCTTCTGCCATGCTCATTCTCTAGGTCATGTTAGTGGTAATTTATTTAACCAGGGACTCCAAGGCCATTTAGTAGGGTGTAGCAGGAATCTTAGAAGTTCTTATTAATAAAATCAAACTTGAGACCAGGTATTGGGGTGAATACTGGAAGATCAGAGAGACAGAACAAGCCACAGCCACCTCACCTCGCCAGTTCCTCAGCTGATCCTGTTTCCTCAGACTGGAAGCCTCTGAGTCCTCATCCAGAATGGATCTCAGCTGAACTGCTTCTTGAAAGCCTGAGAGCTTAACCAGCTAATTCCTGGTTTTCATGCCTTTTATACCTTTCTGCTTCCTGCCATCCCTTCCTGGGACTAAAGGCTCTTGTTACCACACCTGGCTGTTTCCAGTGTGGCCTTGAACTCACAGAGATCCAGGCAGATCTCTGCCTCTGGAATGCTAGGATTAAAGGCGTGAGTGCCACCATTTTCTAGCCTCTATATCTAGTAGCTGTTCTGTTCTCTGACCCCAGATAAGTTTATTAGGGTGCACAATATTTTGGGGAACAGAATACCACCACAGTAGTGTGTATTCAAAGTTCAAAGTTAAAGGACTCAGAATGTTTTACAAATTATCAGTGGTGTGTGTGTGTGTGTGTGTGTGTGTGTGTGTGTGTGTGTGTGTGCTATATGCTGATGTATGGAACTATTCTTAGTATATCCTTTCACTGTAATTAGTCTTTTTGTATCTAAGCAGCCTGGGAGTGTGTGTGAGCACAAGGGTGTATCTGTCATGTCTGTGATGTGCGGCTGAGTTAGGGATGAGGCCCTAGTTTTAACTTCTGCATCGTTCAAACAAAAGCTGTCATGCAGTCCATGGACGTACCCACAGGGACAGCGAAGCTCCCTCCGCAGCTGCACTGACAGCTCACGCAAGGCATTTCTAGCTTTCTGCTTTCTTTCCTTATCCAGCCCCGAGGGTCTGCCTGCTTCTCTGTGAGAGTGTCTGTCCATTTCAAGCCCGCCTGGGACACCTCACCAGCATTTCTTATTGCTGTGCTGACTGTTTTTCTGGTAGATGCAAGTGCTCATCTTCAGTTTTACTAGATATTAACAAAAACAGTTCTACAAAGAGCTTCAAGTGCCAAGTACTTCAAGTGGCGCTCCCGCCGGTGGAACCTGTTACTCATGTCATCAGTACTTAGTAATGAAAGCATGGCATAAAAATAATCATATGGCCAGACAGAAGCAAATTTCATCAAATAAGTAAATGTTTGTTAACTTGCCTTTTCTACATTATAAGTGACATGTATCCCTACATATCCACATATAATAAACGTGTACTTTGGCCTTCTTTTCATGGAACTGTTTTTACATATTCTCTCATCTTCTCTGCTCCTACCACACTAGGCTTCTGTTTACTTGTCTTTTGCTTATACCATTTTTGTATTGTATTGCATCCCATCTAGAGCTAAACATAGGCATTAGTAGTACATTAGTAGTACAAAAGTGGTCCCAAAGGAGTGAAAAGTTTGAAAATGACAAACACTGGCTTAGGTTAGTCCACTCCTAAAGACAAGAATGCAGATAATGAAGGTTGTGAAGTAAATGATTCTTATTAATTTGTGACAAAATATCTAATTAAACCTCACTGATAATGCCACGGTGGATGACCTTTGCTATGACATTGGAAGTAGTGGTAAGTCAAAGTACCATAAGAAAAGGACCAACACAGAGTGAGCCTGTGCTAGCACATCCAATGAGGGATGAAAAGAAAATCAGCTAGGCCAAGGAGGCTGTGTTCCCAAGTCTACGGATACCTCCCTCAGGAGTTCTGCATCAGAAAGCCAGGTTAGTAAAGGTGAGTTTTGGACCATGTGCTCCCATCCACGCTTCCTGTTTTCAATGCGTTTGGGATGGCAGCAGTTAGGAAGAGGGAACTAGTCACTGGAAAGACTAACAAACACATTGAAAGTATCATTCTTAAAATGTATTTCTAAGTGAGGTTTTAAATGTGCATAAAATACATAGGAAATTGTGATGAAGAAAATGCTCAGGGACCCACCATACAAAAATTAAAAGACCAGGTAGACATTATTATGTACAATATGATAGTAGAAATTCAGAAACTCCTTTACTAAGGACTGTGTGACCAAGGAAAGGGAATGCGATATCAAGTCCCCCCTGTTTTGATTTGTATCCTTTTGCAGGTCCATAGTGTAAATAGATCAGCATTGAATGTGGGTGTGGTGGTTGGTATCATGGGCTTTTATGCTGCAGCTGTTGGTTTTTCCTTTTATGAAAATAGACATGTTGAACATGATTAGTTATTCACACTGAATTTTCAAAGCCCAGTTTAGCAAGAACAGAATAATTAATTGTTTTCAATTAAGTAGCCTGTGGGCAAATCTGTGAGTGTTCATCTTTGCCATGGTTCTGGCAGCTGGTACTTTCATGGTGTTCTAGAACAGGTCCCTAAATACACATGGCTTGCACCTGCTGGGTTCCACCTGATAGAAAATGGGAGGTAATGAGTTCAATTTACGGCATTCATTTAATATTGACAGATTTCCTTTGGTTTGGGAGAGCCGTGATGTGATTGGCTAAGCACAAGGATCAGTGTGGATTTCTGGTGTTGTGACAAAGGGAGAGGTGAGCTCTGGGGACAGAGTGGGTCACTTTGGCACTTCTTACATCTCAGCACACGATCACAGTATTAAATCAGTGTACAAAAGCATTATCCCACAGCAGATGGAAAATAAAATCAAGGAGTCCTTCACAATCTTTAGTGTTTCTTAATTCTTTTAAACCTACTCTTTTTTCCTTCTTTCCTTCTCTCCTTCTCTCCTTCCCTTCTTCCTTCCTTCATTCCTTGTTTGTCTGTCTTCACTCATAGATTCTAATTTGTCAACTTTATGATGATAACTCTTATATACTGCTTTGCTAGGCAGAGTGTGCATGCTATTGTTGCTTTATATAGGGGTCTGGAGTTGTGTGCCTGGAAGTAGGTCCTTTTTCATTAGGCTGAGTGCTTCATTAACCCCACTTCTATTTGTTACATAAAGACTATAGTCACCCCTCAGTTCCTCCTCCAACTCTCTCCTGCACCCCATCATATCTCCTTTCCAACCTCATGTCCTCTTTTTAAAAATATTTATTTTATTTAGTCACTGATTTATTTGTGGCCTCATTAATTTAATCACTGATTAAATATAGCCAGTAAGTGCTACCCATATGTGCACAGACTTGGGATTATTAAATATGGCATGGAGAATCTACCAGTGTCCCCAGCTCCAATGAAAGTGATTTTCTCTTCCCCATGCGCCATCACTATCTCCTCAGCTAAGGGTCTAGCCTCAGGAGCCCCTTCCCACTCCATTCTGAAATTTTCAATTGGCTTGATTTTTTCAGGTTTTGTACAGATAACTACAGTTACTGTGAGATCATGTGTGCAGAAGCCATGACATAATCAGAAGAGAGCATTGCATCGCACTCTTCCCAATTCTCTAGCTCTTACGTTCTTTCCACTCTGTATTTCAAGATGTCTCCTGAGACTTGGAGTGGGGATTGGAAGTTGATATAGATGCCAAGTCTGTAGCTGAGCACCCACAGTCACTTGTTCTTAGTTCTTTGAACAGCAGGAAGTGTATGCATTTCCATGACACACTGCAATAAGGCTAAGGTTAGAGAAGCACAAATCTACAGATAGAGACATAAACATTGAGAAGGCAGTTTGACAACAGGGCCATTCTTCAATTGACAACATTGACCTAGATTCGTCCCTAGGTCCAGACATCATTAGATATCTGTAGAAATTCATTCATCAAACACTTGATAAATATGGGGAACAGGAGAAAAAGATTTTTTCCAATTCTACCAAAATGGACACAGTGCTAGAGATCACATACACCAACACAGGAAACACACATAGTTGAAGTAAAGCCCATACTTCTCAGTTCCTTTGATGCTCACCATGTAGACATGACAGCAGCCACCATATGGAAATTAAAAGACTGAGCATGTACTAATCTTCATCCATGCCCATTAGCACTCCAAAGAGTCCTGGCCTCCCATCTCTAGAAAAAGAAAGGAAACAGGTTTAATAGTTTCTGACATTCATACCTGAATCAAATCCTAATGGATACCATTAATCTCCTGGATATCAATTAGCAATGAATAAAAATACAGACTTACCCTAGAGGTTCACCACCAGATTGACAAACAGAAAAACATGCTAGATAACATGCAAGATAATTTTTTCAATCTGGAAGAAGAATGAAAATGTGCTATTTGCAAGAAAATGGGTAGAACTGTGGATTATAACTCTATGTGGAATAAGACTCAGAAAGGCAAACATTTCATGTTTTTTTCCCATATTCAGAAATTAGATTTCAATTTGTATACAAATATATGCAAAGTGTAAATGTGGAAAGAGAGCCATGAGAGAAGAAGGGGGAAGGTGAGAATAAGGCAGGGAAATGAAATGTAAGTAACATGGAAGTCCAGGAGGGACCAGCCAGGGATGGGCAGGAAAGGGAATAAAAAAGAATGAAGTATAATGATACACATGTGTGGAGATATCACAGTGAAACCCACCACTTTGTATGTTAAATTAAAAAATCAATGGAACTAAAAGGAAAAGAAGTACTGTCTGTCTGTCTGTCTGTCTGTCAGCAAGCACGCCATTGCCGCTCTTAACATGGATGTCTTCTCACTCTTCTAATATGATGATATTTGGGGCGGTATTCTTGGAATTTAAATGTGTTATTTTGATGAAGTTGTAGTATAGATATATAATAAAAAATGTCTAGGGTTCGCAATGTACAGGGGAATTTCAGCTTGAACAAAATGTTTTAATTTAAGTAGTCTCCTGTCTCTACTGTCAGCCATGTTTCTTAGACGCTGGGCTCATTGAGCTTATCCCGTACTTGTTCTTAGATTGTAGTCGGTGGCTTGAACTGAAAGCAATCCGTGAGGTGAGGCAGCCAGGGAGACCTTGCTAGATTGAGTGTCATACTCTTTAACTCTCCCAAATTGTGACCTAAACAAAACTTCCTCTAAACATCAAGCTTCGGGTCATACAGTTAGTCCAGGGAATGGTGGACAGATGTGGTCTCGTGAGACAGTGTGTTGATAATACAATCTGAGGCACTGACTGTTAGGGGATGCTTACAGGGAGAAGGGGAAAATCTGGTGTTAGATGTCCCATGCTGGCTAGAGTTCAGTGTGGGATTCCAGTCCCTGAAGGCAACTGGAAAGGAAGAAAAGATACTGAACAAAATTTTTCAAATTTTAATTTCATTTCTTAGTTCTGAGTAGCATTCTTATATAGCTGAATGTATGAAGGTTCATTTAATTTTTCAGACAGTTAAGTGGGACCAAGTTTCAAAAATTCTAATTCACTTTAAAATACAGCTCTGTTCACACACAGAAAACACCTATTATATTTGCTAAAATGGAGTGGGAGAAGGGATAGAAAAAAAAATCCATCATCTACTTCCCATTTTCAGGCTGCAAAACTTCAGAGTCCATGTTTAAATAATGACTCTGGAGAGGTAGACCGTTATGGTGTCAGAGGCCAGAGTAAGGAAACGCTGTTTGGATTCATTCAGAACATAAAACTACCATTAAAATAGGTTGTGTGAATGGTAATAGGAACAAAATTAATGTTCAGAATTCTTCCCTGTAAATTTTTTTGATTTATTGGAAGTTTCTTACATTTCAGTATTGGATTATGTAAGACAAAGCAATACAAGTATTCTTTGATTGCAAATTAGTCCATAGACCATGGTGAAACTACCACCCACAGTTCTGTTATGATGATTCATCTCCCAAACATTAGTCACCCTCCTTCAAAGGCTGTGTCTGCAAACAGAAGCTCACTTTAATATCATTATTTTTTCTCTTAGTCTTGCTTTCTTGGAATGCTCAAGGCTTTCTTCAACTATAAAAATATAGCACAAAAGCCACCTAGGCCCGATGATTTTGACAAAGAGAAACTTATCCAAGATATTCAACTATGTGATCCCAAAGGCATTTGCAACAAATCCTGTCCTGCCATGCTGTAAAAACCCATTTGGTGCCACCTTTAGGTCACACGGCATTCACAATCACTTCTAACTTGGGCTTCTCCAAGTTTAAAGGAGAATCAGAAAAATATTTAATCTATTCAGTTCTTTTGTCGAGTGCCAAGATACATCTTGGAATTTCAGGGAGTTGAACTAGCTGGATAAAAAGAAAAGATCAAAGACAATGCTTTGAGTTATGGTAGAAAACACACTGAGGGAATTTAAATAATATCCAAAGTAAACAAGTGGGAATTTTTGAATAGGCATAACACAGGCAGTGAATACTGAACACCCTGGAACTAAGCATATATAACTATTCAAATACGAGGTAACTTTTACTTGAATATTTGTAGGATTAAAGGGGACCTCTTGTTCTGAATATACCCACTATTAAAACAGGGTATGGACAAATTCCCAAATGCAAGAGGTCAGATGTGTTCGCATGGACACACAGCCTCTCTCTGAGCGTCTGAAACTCTTTGCTCTGCTGTTTCATTTCTCAGTGTCCGTCTTCAGCTTGCAGCAATGGCTGGAGGTTATCCCATTGGCTAGAAACTTGTTAACAGTTGAATCACGAAAGCACTGGAACAGGCTGAGATCAGTGAGAGCTGCTCTTCATGGTTGAGGCAACCCAGGTCATAGGATACCACTCTACTATGCAGCTCAGAAAAGCATGATTCCATCTTCTTCTGGGACAGCCAATTGACCTAACTAAATTAGGTACACATTGACTAAGTTGTGCTTGTTTAGTCACATGCCAATATTAAGTAGATATTCCAGGAAAATTCAGTGTTAATCTGATCTCTCAAAGAATTCTGGGGAATATTTTATGTTTTATATTCTACTTTGTTTTATATTTATATTTATTTATTTGTATAATGTCTTCAGCTAGATACGATAGTAAGTGGAGGAGAGTTCTTCATAATTCATAATTACAATCTCCATAGTATAGTTTTTTCGCCTTTTCAGATAATTAAGTTGGCACCAAGCTACATGGCAAAGGCTGGGCCTATTAAGTACCAACAATCCTCAAAACTTGTTCCCAGGAAGAGAGGACATCACCTGCAGCCTGAAGAAAAATGTGAGTCATATTCAAGAGAGTGACCTATAAGCTTGCCTACCTATGACCAGATTAAAAGTAGTAAGTATGAGATCCCAGTACAGGGCTGAAGCAAGAAAAACTAATAATCAAAACTGAAAACAAAAAAGAAATTGGTTAAGAATTATGGGGCGATGAGACAAAGATGATGTTGTCTACTTAAAGATTCAGGGTTTGGGCAGTCCAGGATAGCTTATGACTTCTCATAGGAAAATAACAGCTTTCTTTTGAATGAATCAAAGTTCTTAATGGCATATTCCATAGAGAGCAATGTGAATCTGTCTAAATGCAAATCCTGTGCTCTTAATAAAGTGGAATAATTATGCATGTTTTTCATGGGCAGAGGGAGCTTTTGAGTAATATTCAACCTAGAAACTGTTCACGTTTTATCTTAAACCAAATTCATAAACGTTCTCCTAGTAGAGAGAGATACTTGGCAAGAACAGCTTTAGTAGAAAAACTTTAGTAGAACTTCAGTTGTAAGAGAGCTACTTCTGAAGTTACCTGCATGTGTCTAGTCACCCAAAAAATGTTTGTTTCCTTTAGGATTACCACCTTGACACAGCTTGTCTGCCACGCAGTTTCCACATTGTGAGGCTAGCAATCATCTCAGAAGATTTTTAGGGCCTATGTTGCTTCTATTTGAGCTGACAAGGTCTTGTAGATGATAATGATATAATGCTGACAAGTGATGCACCTGTGTCTTTACAGACATGACCATCAAAATGCCATGCACACGAAGATTGTATTTTTTGGGGGCCACTGAAGTTCAGAATTCATCCCTCATGCTGTGAAGGACATGAGCCTCTTCATGAGTGAATACAGAAAGGTGTACTGGCAGGTAGCCACAGCCAAGGTCCCATGCATTCAAAAGCTATCCTGGACTTCTGAATATGTGAGTGGGTTTGCAAAGCATTCCACCCTGTCAAGTCATTCCTAGTCTTTCTGTCAATCCAGCAGGTGGCACATGAGGCTGAGATGGATGCCACTTAGGATGCACAATTACCTTCCATGCTTGTGGGCAAAGCACATGATTTTTTTTTTTGTTGTTGTTGTTGTTGGTTTGAACTGCTAAATTTGGAATGGTTGTTATTCAGATAGAGATTACTGCAACAAATCACAAACAGAAACATACGATTTGCATTATAGGAATATCACTTTGATAATGACACTTTATTCATGGCTGTGTCCGTGAACACAGCCTCTTCTTTTTTCCATACTTTTACAAAGGGGTCATTCTCACCAAAAGAGTGTAGTGCATTTTTTTTTGTACTTGATTAATGTTGATTTCAAACTTTAGCAGAAGTAAATTTATGATTATAATGAAAATCTATAATTATGTAAATTACTACTAAATATTAAAATAATTTTCTTCTGAAGATCATTGAATATATTGGATTTATGGTAAAAACAGCATCTTAACCAGAAGTTTTACAGACACTAATAAAATGCTCTTCCTAGGCATTATTTTTCTTCAGAAACACATTTGTTAATGCAGAAGTGTCAGAACACAGTGACTATTAGAAATGACAGCTTATAATTCAATGCAGCAAAAAATTATGCATTCAAAGGAAATCTCTAGTTTCTACAAATGTCTTCCACATCAAGAGAAGCTAACATTAAATATAACATCTTAGGGTTCAAAAGGAAGCATTTGGCATTTGTATTTTAATTGAGCTCAATGATTAAGCCTTCAGTGATATGCATGTAATTTTCTAGAGAAAATAACAAAGAATATTCAGATGGAAGAAGTGCTAAAAAATGTTGCTTTAAATATTCCTGAAGTAACTAGGTATTATTGTACATGTCACAAATTATTCTTTAGAAATATAGAAGATTATCCATTTCAAATAGACTGAAATGATGATTGAGAATAACCAGAGCTTCCAAAAATGGTCAGGAAAACCAAAGGACCCTGGAGAGAGATGATTAATAGTGCTGTCTTCACTAGACAGACATTGGTTCTCAAGAGCGTTGTCGGAGCTGGTGGGTGGTTGCAGGAACTGTGGGACAATAGTGCCTTCCTGAAGCACGGAAGCATTTTTCTTCCCTCTCTCCTTCCCTCCTCTTTCCCTCCCTCCACAGCTTCTCAGCCTCACAGGGACAGCCAATAGAACAGCGAGGAATGCTGGGAACTCCAGTAGGGTTGGGGCTTGTGTGAAACAAGCAAACAAATGTTAACAAAGAAGAATGTGCTGTGAAAACCATTTTGTTGTTGTTGTTGTTGTTTAGGTGTGATGACCATAGAAAAGATTTAGACCAAATGTGTGAGAGAAACAGTGACAGAGAGAACACGGGATATAAAAAGGAGAGAAGTGGAAAAGCAATGGGGAGATGCTGCTTTTACAAATGAGCCTTCTGCATCCAAGCCGTGAACTGCTTAAGCTTCAAGAACTGCTTCTGGGAACAGCAGTTGACATTTTTTTTCTTCCTGTTTTGTTGAGACCTGGTTGGTTGTCACACAGAGAGGAGAAGCTCAATATAATTTTTGTACTGACTTTTATGTTTATTTAAGCTGTTGAAATACGATGAAAGAGTCATTTTCCATTGAGATATAAAATGTTAGTTTAGAGCACATGAAGCACTATTTTAGATGTTGTTAATTCATTATCTGCAATGACCTCTTTAGTAAGTTCAGCAGTTTTTACAATACAAACGCTCTTAGCTTCTGAACAGCCTCCATGAGAAATATGATGAGTAGCCTAGGAAATAGCTTTTGCATGTTTACCATTTGCTCCGGCACCTCTTTGCCACCTGTCTTGCCTTTGACTTTCCCTTTTACTTTGCTTTTTGAAATTAATTTCGTTGTTTGATAATTTCACACATGTATGTAGTATATCATAATTTCTGTCTCTCCTGCTCTCTCTTATCTTCTTCTGGTGCCTTCCAACCCTACCAGTTTCTTTCCTAGGTTCAGAAGTTTTGTTTTTGTTTTGTGAGCCTCTTAGTTTAACAAAGGCCATCCGTATAACCACTAGATTGGGAGCATCCGTTGTAGCCAGGTGGAGTCATTGGTGGATCCACTAACTGAAGTCAATAATTTCCTTGCTCCCTGATTCTATCAGTAGCAAACAGTTCAATACCCTGAGGCCCTCCTCCACTCATGAGCTGCTTGGTTATTCCAGTTTCTATCCCTTTCCACACAAGTGACTTGGCGTGTTCACTCGTCTTTCTCTTTCTTCTTCAGTCTGTTCTTTTTGCATCTGTAATCTCTGGCAATGCAGCAATAACCACACTGTGTTTAGTTGCCTACCAAGGGCCTCTTCCCACTACTCTTTCTTCTAGTACAGATTAGTCTTCTCGGTTAACTCTGTGAACTCCAATTATGAGTCATGGTTTCTAGCTGGAATTCAGACTGATGTTCAGAAGTACTCTTCATCAACCGGACAAAGAGATACATTCCAAGCATGGCCGCAGATAATAGAGAAAACTTTGCGTGGGTCATTTCAATGCCTGCTTTACAGCTTTGAGTCTGTCAAAACGTCACACCCAGAGATGGGACTACGCAGGCTGGATTCTCTAACTTTGGCCCCTATCAATGTTTCAGGCTTGAGGAAGCCTGTCCCCCAAAGACGTGCTGAATCTCTAAATGCCAAAGCTCTCTCCTATTTTGAGAGAGCAGTTTCTTTTGTGTACAAAGGTCTTCCTCCAACACACTTGGCGCGTTCTCCTTAGCATTAAAAAATAAACAGAAGCGACACATCCTTAGAACCACTGTCTGAACTTGAGTCACCTGTGCTGCGCTGAAGCGCTCTAAATGAATGAACTGTCAAACACCACACAGAGGTGGGAATTAAAACTGCTGAACTCGAGGTATTAGAGACGATATAGTGTTTCTTCAGGGCAGCGTGTCTGCCAGAGTTCACACAACTGCTGTGACACCACACGTCTCCTGGTATATTAAAACATTCCCTTTGAATCACATGGCCTCTCTGCTACATTGCTAACGCTCCGAGAGATTTGGACTTCTAAACCATCATCCAATTAGAGCTGACACTCATATAGTGGTATAGAAGAAGAACCCATACACAGGGGTTTTTCAGAAAACACAAACAAAACTAAACAAAAACAGCTTTCTTGGACTGGAGACAGGGAGTGAAACTAGCTATGGCATTGGAAGGATTCTTAGCATTTATTAATAGCATTTTATTGTGATGCAAAATTTACTAACAACTTGATTAAATGTAGTATCATTTTTAAAAACTGATTATTTTCCTTACAGCAGCAAAAATGTTTGTAACATTTTTTAATGTTTCCGAAGACACAGATTTTCATAAGTGTTAACTACAATTAAAAAGTTGTAGTTTAACAACCTACAATCCACAGCCCCAGAGAGGCTAGATAACAAAGAGGGCCCAAAGAGGGATTCATTGATTTCCCTGGGAAGGGGAAATAGAAGAGATCTCCTGGGTAAACACGGGGTAGGGGTAGGGGGGTATGGGGAGATGGGAACTGGAGGGAGTGAGTTGGGTGGGCTGGGTACAGGAGCCAGTTTGGGGGTGGGAAGGAGGGAGAGAAACCTGGTGCCAGGGAAACTCACATGGAATCCACAAGGATGACCCCAGTTAAGACTCCTAGCAACAGTAGAAAGGGTCCCTGAACTGGCTATCTACTGTAATCAGATTGGTGACTACCCTAATTGTCGTCACAGAGCCTTTATCCAGAAACTGACGGGAGCAGATGCAGAAATCCACAGTCAAGCACTGGGCAGAGCTCTGGGAGCCCTCCTGAAGAAAGGGAGGAGGGATTGTAGGAGTGGTGTGTGTGTGTGTGTGTGTGTGTGTGTGTGTGTGTGTGTGTGTGTGAAGGTCATGATGGAGGAACCCACAGAGACAGTCGACCTGAGCTTGTGGGAGCACGTGGACTCTGGACCAACAGTTAGGGAGCCTCCATGGGACCAACCTAGGCCCTCTGCATGTGTGTGACAGTTGTGTAGCTTGCTCTCTTTGTAAAGTTCCTAGCAGTGAGATCAGAACCTGTTCCTAGTGCTTAGCTGGCTTTTGGGAAATAGTTCCCCATGCTGGATTACCTTGCCCAGCCTTTATACAGGGGGAGGAGCTCGGCCCTACCTCAACTTGATGTGCCGTGCTGTGTTCAAGCCCAGGGGAGGCCCGTCCCTTTCTGAATGGAGATGGAGGAGGAGTGAGTGGATGAGGAAGGAGGTAGATGGGAGTCATGGGGAGGGGATGGGAAGAGAGGAGGGCGGGGGAACTGTGGTCCGTATGTAAATAAATATTAAATAGAAAACAGTTATGATTTGAATATGAAATTTGTGCTATCTGCTTGGTACTCTGTAGGTGGTGCTATTTGGGGAGTTGCTACAAATGGAAGAGGTCTGGGCTAGCAAGAGGAAGTAGGTCACTGATATGTGACTTTTCAAGTTTATAGCTAGACCCTGGTTCCTGTATTTTCTTTTCTTCCTGTCTGCCATGAAATGAGGAGTCTTCTCTACACTCCTGCTGTCATGAACCAAGAGACTGGACCAAGTCTTCTGCAACTATCACCCTAACCATCCCCTCTTCAGTTTTCTCAGGGGTTTGCCACTGAGACAAGAAGCCGGCTGAATACAGTTCCTCCACAATTTCTCTTCCATGCATTCGAAGGTTCTCTTCCATGTGTTCTAGCCAGTAGTGGCCAGAAGTACTAAAGGCCTTCTTCTCTGCTAAATAAATAAATGTACCATTAATAAACTTGGTACAAACCTATCTTCTCCTTTTCTCCAATATTCTAAGTGAAGATTTCCTGTGTAGTTAGGTCTGCCTCCGAAGGGAGGAAGAGTGTTAGAATCCTGTCTCACCTAGATTGTCCTTCTTTACTGACTCCTGGTGTGACTGAGCAAAGCAGACTCAGGAACTTTCCCTTCTGTTCCTGGAGGAAACGCTTGTTTCTTCACTGGTTTCTAAGTTGCCGACTTCAAACCTTGGACTTCAGTTAACTCAGAGTGAATGAACATCTCTCTGCGGTGTCACAGGCTCATATAATGGGTTCTGCTCCACGGGAAATGGTCAAGGTACCTTCTCAATCTCTGTCCAAGCTTTCTGTGGCCTCTCTAAAGTCCTTTCAGAGCTGTTTAGTGAGCCATACCTTACCAAAACAAACCTGTTTTTGGACAATGATACCTGTCCAATAATGAAAAGATGTTTTTTCTTCTCTTTGCAAGGTCTGCTTTCCCTTAGCTCTTCAGAGACAATGGGCCCATTTGATTGGGTGTTGGGCTAGTTATAGCTGTAAGATGTAATTGTTATCTAGGGAATGTCTCCTAAGCAAATAAAATTATTTTGATGGCAAAACTGATGAGATAGAAATGAAATGATTGTTGTTACATGTTCTGTGACCATCTCTTTCTGTACCTGAAAC
>CABHPQ010172288.1:0-47273 GCA_902168405.1 Peromyscus aztecus | reverse complement strand
CAGATGAACTCAAACTTTATGTGCACATGAAAATATGAACAAAGGATTTATTGAAGTTGTTTTCACAGTTAACAAAACTGTATAAGAATAAACACTTCTTTTAAAGAGTAAGTAGATAGACAAAGTGTTATATTCATGAGAGGGGATCATATCTAGAGATAAAATAGAAATGAGTTATCAAAGAGGGAAAGGAAGACTCTAAAAGTATTTGGTTAAATGAAGAGGTCATGGTGAAAAAGTATGATACTATATGACTCTAACTACATGATATTCTGGCAAAATAAAGAACCATAAACAACTATGAGCAATAAAAACTCATTTTCCAGGAGATTGGGAGGTGTACTGAGAGAAGATTGTATGAAAAAATAGATTCCATTAGCTCGATGAAACTATTTTACATGATATTTGCATTCATGTTTGCATGACTCCATAAAGTTATCAAAGCCATAAAAATGCAAAACATGAACACAAACACTTATTGTACTGTGAGTCTATCACAATTGCTCCACCCTTTGTGATAAATGTGCAATATTACTGAAATCTGTTTATACAGGGACACTATTTTGTGTGTATGTTTGGGGGGATATTGAAGACATCATGTTTATGCTCATTTTTTTTTTCTGAAAAGTAAAACCGTCTCAAACATAAAATCAATTAAGCAGCACGAGTCGCATGGCATAATCAGATACATGGCTTAAGAGCTGGTAGCTGAAGTATGGTCAAAAGTAGACAATAGGATGATGGATCCTTTTGGTGACACATTACATAGATGTACAGAGAAGTGTGTCGTAATTGGAGATAATGACTCATGAGTTTTAGAGCCACTTTTGAAACAAAATTTTTATTACTGTCATTTCACTTCTGTTTTGGATTTTTTTCGTACCACTGTGAACACTTATAGAACTATATCATAATCAGAGTG
The DNA here is from genome assembly GCA_902168405.1 of Peromyscus aztecus. Lineage (NCBI taxonomy): Eukaryota > Metazoa > Chordata > Mammalia > Rodentia > Cricetidae > Peromyscus > Peromyscus aztecus. The sequence continues at coordinate 46,351 of CABHPQ010172288.1, read as the reverse complement.
AACCCTAATAGACCAAGTGTAGATTTTCAATATAATATCAACATTGGTTCACCAACTGTAAAAGCCATATGGAAGAGTCTATAAAACAAATATTAATTATGGCGATCAATATACTAACACTGGAAAAAGCAAAGCAGACCTTCCTTTAGTATGTAGAGTTCATTACTGTTCCAACACAGTAGAAATTATTCCCTCTGACTTTCACATGCATTCTTCCTGGTTCCCCAAAACAGATAGTTAATTTACTTTAGAGTTTGAGGAATAAAACAATTTTATAGGGTAAGACAGAATGCAGAGCCTCAAATTGAACACAGTCCTTTGATTTACTTTGTAAGTTAAGCATCTAAGAAAAATTGGGTATGAACAGATTTAATTGAGAACAAGACATTGTTAGTTGTGATCACTCAAACATGCCAGCTATGAGGAGTTCTATTAGTGGTTTGGTAGATCCAGACTTTGAAGATGCAGCAACTCCATCTCATTATGTGATGAGAGGAATTTTAAGGGCCACACTAATTTGGCAGCTAAGCACATTTAACAGTTTAATGAACTAAAAGAGACTTCCCTTGCCAGTGGACAGTGTAATAATGAGTAGTTTTTAAGTAGCTGTAATTGAAGAAAAATGATGCAAAAGGACGGAATGCATATTACATATCACATGTTCTTCTTAGTGTACACAAGCTTGCCCCACACATAAGGACATTTGTCCTTAAGATCTTATCTTGAACAGCATACCAAACTTTTCATCTTTGACACCATGAGTCACTACAACAGCTACTATGGAGGCCTGGGCAATGGCTATGGAGGCTTTGGGGGCCTGAGCTGTGGCTATGGCTGTGGGTATGGCAGTTTCTGCAGACGGGGCTATGGCTGTGGCTTTGGTGGCTATGGATATGGCTCTGGGTCTGGAGGCTATGGGTATGGCTACAGCCGCCCAATTACCTATGGAGGATATGGGTTCTTCACCTTCTACTGAAAGGCTTGCTTGGGAAACAAACACTTGAGACCATGAGAAGATTAACCCAATCAATCAAATACTGAATGAATATCACTGTGGACTAAGCCAAGAGAATCTGGATAGTTCAAGGTTTTAAGAGGGCTAATCATCTGAACATGTTTATAGACACTCCCTACTTCAATATGTATAGAATAATCTGGTTTAGTTTGCAATAGATTATTCTACTAGAAATCAGCACTCACAAATGATAGTATTTAATCATTTGCTCACGGAAATGCTATCTCTTGCTCTTGTTTTATGTTTTTGTTTACTGAATGTTTTCAAATAAATTATTTCATTTCAAAATAGATCCATTCACCAATATAGCCAATCAAGACATTTGAATTCAAAAGGATTAGCTGACTTTTCATATTCATAATTCTAGTCTATCTATCTATCTATCTATCTATCTATCTATCTATCTATCTATCTATCTATCTATCTAGTATGAATTTAAATGAGTAGTAAGTAATGTTACCAGACTCTCTTATTAATCATGGGAATAGCATCCTTAGTCCAAGAGCTCTTCACCCAGCTGTGGTGAGCTTCTTTGAGCCCACATTTTCAGCGTGTATTGTTTCACTGGACTTCATCAGAGCAATGGCATCCCAGTGACTCTATTGGAGGATCACACTCTTTGACAGGTAATAACAACAGATATTATTTTTCTAGTTATTAATACTATTTATCCATAATATTGATAGGGACTAACTATAATAATAAAAAAGAGTGATTGGCATAAAATCTTGGTGAATATAGTAGATGCTCAGTACAATGCAGAATTATTATACTATTAGATATTGATTTATGACTTCCTTGGATCTATGCAGGAGTAAATGGAAGGATTCAGAATATCTGATTTTCTGTGGGAAAGATATGCTTACCTTATGGGTAACACATCACAACAGGTTCAGCCTCCAAACAAGTCAATAATGGGCAAACCTAAGTAAGTAAAATGTGACATCCTAAAACCTGCTTGATTTATTTGTAAGTTTGTGGCTTCAGCTTGAATTAATGAGGAGAAAATATTCAAATTATCATGTTGTTTATCATTTAGGATAAATAATAAAAATGAAGAACATAGAAAAATACTAATGTGTCATATTAAAAATTCCTGTATGTTGGATGCATGCAAGTGTATGCTTGAGCATACACACACACACACACACACACACACACACACACACACACACACACAAGTGTGCATGATGCACGGGCATGTATTTACAAGTGAGAGGCAGTATGGAAGCCAGATATCACAAATATGGAGTCTACAATGACAGATGACAATGATCAAAACCATCACGTATCCTCTAACTCAAATGTAAAAAATAGTCTGGTATTTCACAGATAACAGATATCTTCACAGATAGCAGTGGTAAAATTAAAGATTATGAAAATTATCTCTATGGGTAAAGACATAGAACAGAGGTCACTTATGTTTAGACTCAACCTTGAGGCCATCTGTGAGTCAAGATTAGGCAAACTTTACAGCAACCTTGAGTATTTATACAAATGAGTGGTATCTTAGGGATGGCTGAAAATCATTTTAATCTCAAATAGTATCTTTTCTATTCTACCTTTTTACACCTTGCTTATTTTTTGGAGATTTTCAAGACATCTTCAGTGTAAATGGTTGCAGACTTTTATAGTCATTTGTAACAGAATATTCTCAACATCTGAGATCCCAATAAATATTTATTAAATCATGAGGCACCAGTTAGCTATTATCTTGTAAATAAGCATATAATAGGCAAATGGAAGGAAAATAAAAATGATTATGGTGAAAGCAGCTATGTATTACTGTATGATATCATGAATTTTACATGGAAATAAAAAACGTCTTGAATGAAAATTGATGGACCCAGAGAGAAATCTGTAGTACTGAGAACTCAGAGCAACTGATAAGAAGGGCAAGAATGGATCAGAGGTTGTGAGGTAGTAGTGGCCACAGTGCAGGTGAGGGGACTGTAATCTGTACATCATGATAATACTTTGAATATCTAATAGACAGGAAAAGAAGACATTATAAAAAAGGTAAATTTTGAATGGTTTGTAATACTGCTTAAAAACAGATCTCTAATTATTATGAGCTGTCTTTCATGTTTAAAAAATTATGCCATGTTTATAGATAAAAAGTTTTATTTTTCATCAATTATTAAAATAGATGTTACAGGTTATGAGGAACAATGCTCTAAAATAATAATAAAAGAAGATGAAAACCTGATGAATACATTTCAGCTTTTTCCCTTGAAGTTAACTACTGTTGCACACAGCAGGTCGGCTGATGGCTTCTGAGCTTTTCAATGTTTCCTACCATTTGACAAGAAGCCCAATGTGAGGTATAAGATGGTTTTGAAGTGGTATGATAAATTGAATTTAATTATATTATTTCATTTAATAATAAGCAAAGCAGAGTAATTCAAAGAATATCAAGGGATATGTAATTTCAACATAGTACTACAACTCTGTTATTTGGTTTGTCTATAAACAGCTCTGTTTAGATTTTTGAAATAAGAAATTTATTTCCATGAAAGTGGGTTTCAGAAGCACCATGAACAGAAAGCAGTGCAAACTCACACAATGTGGTGAGTTAGATGGCTCCTTCATGTGTTAGGACTCTGCCAAGCATGATACATAGAACTACATGAAAATTTGACAGCAAATGAGAAATATTTAATCTCATTGCTTGGTAGCGTATAAAAACATATGTGACCATATTTCAATTGTCACACTAAATATTTTGCCTAGAACAGACCAACTTGCCTCTCTGGACACCATGAACAAGTATGGTAACTACTATTCAGCCTAGATTGCAGCTAGAGAGGCCTCAGAGACTAGAGCTGTGGCTGTGGTTATGGATACAGAGACACTTGCAGTCTAGGGAGGGACTGTCATCGTAAAAACTATGGTTATGAGTCTGGCTATGGAAGCTGCAGATACATATTGCTACCCTTCATGCCTAGGATATGAAATCTCCAGACTCTTTTAAATTATTTTTATATTCAACATCTAAACAATAAGAGAACACTCCAAAGATGGAGTCATGCAGTTCTACAACTGAGTTCATGATGGCATTACTTGTGCTCAAAAATCGAGTACATCACACAATTTTCAGTTTATAACACCAATGACATAATAATGCCAGAATTATTTAATTTTGTTTGTAACTGATTTGATTCTCTCTTCGTCTTCTAATAAATCATTCTAATTTGGAAACAAAATAGGATTTCTGTTCATAAATTTAATTATGTATGCATGCTGATGAATCTTGACAATTCCATTATGAAGGAGAGAGCCATTGACATACAAATAATAGATAGTTTGGAAGTGAACTAACAGACAGCTTCAGTAAGATCAATAAATGATACTTTCTTGTTTCTTTCACTAGGTAATACTCATATTCAAGTCAACAAGAAGCAGCTGTCAACATAACTATATATTCATATGTTACACATTTTATTACATTGAGAAGTAATACTTAATTCATACATTCAGTAACATTGGCCCTTTAAATATAAATCAATAAAATATTTTAGATTAAGCTATATCATTAGGCATACTGGAAAAATAAACTACCCATGCAAGAAAAAATTTGAATTCTGTGGTCTCACCCCACTCTTTTGTACATTCTTATTTGATAATTAAATGTGCCATTGATCTATGCTATTAATTAAACAGGGTAGTTTTTCATATGAGGCTAGTTCACACTTAATTTGCAATCTTTTAGCTATACTTGTTCAGTTGACTGCTTATCTTATTTCACTTCAGCTCCATGATAGGACACCCTTCTTTTTAATCCACATCATAGTGAAGCAATTGCAATCCAAACACCTGTTTTTGAGTTCATCCCAGAACTACATTTGGAGCTATCTATTATTAATTGTATGTTTATGAGTTATATGAGAATAAAACTGATCTCTATAATTTCATTATGGATAGCACATTGACGTTTCTCCCATCACATCACTAGAATGATCTATCCTGCCTGTTTGTTTATCATTTTACCCAACTTAACCAAAATTTACCATTTTTTGAACTCTCCCTAGATTAAACTAAAAACATACATTAGTTCACAATGAAGTCCTCACTTTCCAAGGCACTGTCTCTGTCTCCTGAGTGCAGGTGAATGTTTATATATCACTATATCCAGCTTTGGTATTTTGATGTATATATTTAATGACTGTCTTTTACTCTTTATCCATAAGCACGTAGGTTTGTACTTACGTGGGTATGTATACAAAGGGGCAGGACACATTTATATATTACTTGCTGCTTCTTTAAAATTGTAAAAATAAATCCAGAGCTGTACCACAGTTGAGCTTGCTTTCATTTGTAATATCTATTTTAATACGTGCACATCATTATGCACATAATAACAATAACATAAATGAGCCTTTAGTCATGTGCACACGCCTGTCATATTTGCCTCAGCATTCATAAGATTCTTTAAACTTTTCAATGTACTTATTGCTGCTGGAGTTAAAAATAACTCATTGAAAGAGCTGGAGAGATGGCTCAGCAGTTATAAGCACTGACTACTCTTCCAGAAGATCCTGGGTTCAATTCCCAGCACCTACATTGCAGCTCACAACTTTCTGTAACTCCAAGATCTGACACTCTCACATATGTGCAGACTAAACACCAGTGCACATAAAATAAAAATAAATTAAAAATGACTCACTGAGAAAGAGATTCTTCCTGCACACATTCCCCCCAACAAACAGTACAATAAACTTGAATAAAGCAGCAAATGAATTTCCCTGAAGGGAAAACATTAGTTTAAATATTCATTTGAAAGTTGTAGGCCATTTTGAATCCCACTTTACTTGGGAGAAAGCTTACTTACAGCTTACTCATTACAAGCTGTACAAGAGACAGAATTCATTGTTTTTTGTTTTCTTTGCCCAACAGGATGACTGTTTTCTTTGGAAGAAGAGCTAATTAATCCAGTTGAGAAAAGATATTATTAAGAATCTTATTTCCAAATTAAAGCAAAAAATAAAACAATGTACTCTCTGGTATATATCTAATATCATGTAAAGTGAAATACTAATTAAAGCCCAAAGCCTAGGATATGGGTGTATTCCAATGATCATTAAGTTTGGATTGATTTCCTGTTTTTAAGGTTAAGATTGGGAAATCTGAGAAAAGTGACAGTCTCTGCTCACATTCTTCTTTGCAACACAGTAGGTTAAACATTGTCACTCATATTTGGAGAGTTATGAGTCCTGAGAAATTTAAAGCATCCTGTTAAAACAGTGTATGACCCCAAAAGTATAACAACACTTCCTAAAATATTCAAACATTTACCAGTAAGTAATGTCTTGAACTCTTGTGAGCTCATTTTCTAAGACAAAATAATGCAAACAATGCATATACTGTAGGAAATACAATGTAAGGGAAAAGGTATTGTGATAATTTTAGGTATGTGAATAAAAAGATGAAAGTCTATTTAAAAAGTAAATGGTCATTAACTAAATACCCAGCTTGTACTATAATAAATAGAAAATAAAGACAAATTATGAAATAAAGAGTGGTTTGATACAGAGGATGGCTGCATGGAATATGGGGAAGAGGAGGGAGAGTCAAGAGCAAGGATCTTGAGGAGCTCAGATAACACTGTAGGTAGAATACAGTCTCTAGAAATGATAAAATGGATAATGGTATAAGGGGAACATGTTTGAAAAATCTATTTAGGCTGGTTATAGAATGAATTTAATGTCTTGATAATCTTTTGGTTTGGGGGTTAAATTTTTAGTATTCTGATAAGCCAAGAATTTTTTTATGATGATGGATAAAGTAAAAATAGTTTTTAATTCTGCCTACAATTTTCTGTTTCTTTTTATGTATCTATCATGATTAGGCTCATTCATCTGAAACATATCTTCTTCTTTTGAAAGAGTTCAGATGCTTCATTTGTCAATCTGAAAAACACATTGGAAGATTATGGAACATTTAAATGTTTTAAACAAGATCACTTATTACAACTAGGTGGATATTAGATATTACAATATAAATGAATGAAACAGAATTAGGAATGAGAAAATATTTAGAAAAAAGGCTGCCAACATGAATGATATAATAAGCATAAAAATGAATTCTATTATAGGAATTTAAAGTCTCTAACTTTGAAGGCATTGACATTTTCTCATAAAAAAGGGACACAGTGAGTTCAAGGGCATTCTAACTAGGCAGAGAAGCAAGCTAAAACATTTTAATGAGTTGTATGCCTCCCTTTTTGTTAGCAAACAGATTAATGAGGTGTCCCTAGTACATTAATAACTTGGAATGAAAGAAAACAGTGCCCACAGTTTTTGTCACATGTTCAGCAGAGTATATAAGCTTCCCCTAACACTCCTTGACATTCACACTCAGGATTTTACCTTGAACAACAGATCAAACCTACCTCTCCCTACACCATGAGCTACTACAGTGGATATTATGGAGGCCTGGGCTACGGCTATGGTGGCTTCGGAGGCCTGGGCTATGGCTATGGAGGCTATGGCTGTGGATGTAACAGCATTCGGAGACTGGGCTGTGGCTATGGTTATGGAGGCTATGGATACGGCTCTGGCTATGGAGGCTATGGATATGGCTCTGGCTATGGAGGCTACGGATATGGATGCTGCCGCCCTTCATGCTGTGGAAGATATGGTTTCTCCAGCTTCTACTGAAATCCTGCTCTAGTAATTCAGCATTTGAAACCTTGACTAGGTGTTCTGAGAAATCCTAGTCAAGTGGCTGTGATGGTCCTAAGCCAACTGGGCAGGTGAAATCACAGAATGGTAAAGACTCCATTTATAAAATGTGTCTACATTTTAAAGTTGGAAACTAAGAGTGAGTTTATGTTCAATTGCCAATAAATGATTCAATAAGAAATTGAAATATGATTTTTGTTTGGTTCATTTCATTTATATGTAAAAATTGTTGATATCTGTTCATTACAAAAATGCATACAAGAATATATATGTAAATGAATACACAAATACACACAAATATGCATCTATACAGAGATAGATAGATAGATCGACACAGAGCAAGAGAGAGACAGAGAGGGGGGAATACTTTAATAGCAATGAAACTGTAAGGAGATAGAAATATGATCACCCTGACTTGACCAAGACATGCTGAATACAAGTACTGAAGTATTATACCTTACCTCATAAGTTTGGAAGTTTTGTCAGACCATGACCTGTGTTAACACTCGCCTCTTTAAAAAGCTTATTTTGTTGAAATGGAGAATTGAATCAATCAATCGACAGGTTATCTATTTGGGAACATAACTAACCAATTAGCAGTGTTAAAACCCAACTCTAGGTGAACATTTCCTATGACCTGCACTTTCATTTTATGCTGCTATAAGTTGGGATGGGCCACCACTATGGGCTAAGCCAGTGAAATGGAGCTCAGCAGTGCTGTTGAAGGCTTAGTTGTGTAGCCTGAACAAGTGTCATAGTATTTCCCAGGAGGCATTTTCTTTCTAAATAGGATAATACCCTCCATGAATAGTTAGCACAAAGCTGTAAAGGAGAAAAATAAATTATCACTAATGTTCACATTCTTAGTTTAGTCAATACTATAACAATTTTGTTTTCTTTAAGATTTATTGTTCAGTCTCTATGTTGAGAGGAAATGTTTTGCATTTGTAAAAGTTTAACACTTCCATACACAGTGAGAATATTTTTACTCTTCTATCCATAAAAATGAGTAAAAACTTATGTAAGTCATGAGTTGACATATCTAAACAAGTAATAACAGCATAATTTTTCTTTTGATTCAATGAATGGATAGAAAAATATGGGATTCTCCACAGATATTGCAAAAAATATTTTTTTGTCTTGTGCTCATAGAAAATAGTGTTTTGTTATATTTTCTTCAAAGTACTTTTTCTTGTTTTAATGGAGAAGTAAACTTTGCCCAGCACAGTTTTACATCCTCTTTCATGAAGATACATTTAGCATTAATCAAATTACTGAGGGGCTTGTCATTTGCATCCGTACTATTTCTACATATAAGATAATCTCATGTTTCAAAATATTGGGGAAAATGCAGTTAACAAATTACACACTCAGAGTACCAGAACCAGTGTGAAATTCTTAGCTGTGAATTAGAGTTCTAAATCATCCTTCCAGATGGCATGGCACAAAATCATAGACTTGCTTAGAACATTATGAAAGTTAGGGGTGGGGTTTATAACTCCAGTATGTAGTTCGTGAGCGTGAGAGATGTCAATATCTTGTTGCAGTTTCAAAAGGCTGTGCCTGCCTTTTAATGAAGTTTGGCTAGAGTAGCACACACACTCAAGAGAAAGGCTAGTATAGGTTTATTGCTATTTTAACCAGAAACATGGCTGGAGTTCATGTCAGATGGAAAATATTTCTTAGAGTGTCTGATAAGCTGCTTAAGTTATTCTCTGACTAGTCTGTGATTTAATATCATGGGTAGTCATATATGCCATTCATATAATTTTTGGAGTGCCAACTGACTGCTATGCTTTAACACTAGGTAAGGTCAAATAAACAAACCTATTAGAATACAGGATGTGCCCCTTTATAATCGTAACTGGAATATTACACTTAAAAACTATGTCATTCAAAACTATAATAAATATAAAGAAAAATTTAACAGTGTAATTATCCTCATAAAATAAATTATATGAGACTCAACTTTCAAGATGTGGCTACATGTGGGTGAGGTTTGGTCAACTTCAAATTCAGCCTTGGGCATTGCCACCTCACTGGGATGAGCCAAAGGGAGGTTGAACACCAAGCCTTCAATATTCTGAAAGAGTATCCTATTATCCACTCCCCTTTTCTGATTGGGCCTTACAATTACTGAATTTAAGATCTTTTTGAACCTTACAAGCCTTATTAAATGTGAAGAGGATTTTATGTGTTAAAATATGCTTTAAGTAATAAATAACATTATTAACATTTTAGAAAGGTTCAGTAGGCATTGTATAAAACATTACCTCAAATTTTTACCTAAAAGTGGCCATAACAACAGAAGAGCACAAAAAGGTAAAGTGATGGGAAGGGCACATGCCTTATCCTGAGTGTGGCGAGCTAAGCAGTATTGACTTGAGTGAGTAGGCTATAGCCAAGTCCATTTAACCTCCTCATCCCTTCAGTTGGGTAGAGATATACAGTGGGAAATTGAAGTTGGGTGATACTTGAAATGAGACTTGAAAGACACAAATTACCAATAATAGCTAGAGAAGGAAAGAAACAGGATGAATAGAGCAGGCACAGATGTCATCTGCAGGAGACCTGAAGCTGGATTTCCTGTGGAGACAAGGTGCAGGAGCTAGCGAGAGTTCTGCCAAGAAGCTAAATGGAATTTTAATCACTGTCATTGTCTTTCTCTCCACTTGTAACTACACTGTGGTATGTTGTTAAACAAAAATAAATATTGCATAATTGAATGTAAAATCCCCAAATAAATATGACAATCATGCATATTCAAAATCTTATACTTCTAGAAATCAGTTGACAATTTACAGCTCTTGACAGTGAGTAAAGTATTTGCCTCACATGATACAAAATATGGGACCCTTTTGAAAACATTGATACATTTCCATCTTGATCTAGGCTATTTTCCAAATTTCGTGGGCTCAAAATATAACAATGTCCCCCAACAAAATGCTCTAGAAAAATTTTAATTTCCATCCAAGAATACTTAATGTGTTTGGTATTGTCTAATAATAGTAAATTCTCTTAAAGTCTGTATCTTTGTATTTGGAAGACACAATGACTCTGTCTAATAAGGTTGAGGCAATAAGTTCAGAGACAAACTCACAAGGTAGTCAAATAAAGCTTAAACATTCTTAACAAATGTTGGTCAAATGACAGTGGATGAATGCGCTGTCTCAGGTAATTACAATTCATGGAATGACACAAAGGAGGGGCACATGCTTTATCACATCCTCTGCCCAGAGTATATAAGCTTTGCTGTAGGTGCTGGTGCTCACACTCACGATTGATCTCTTCTTAAACAGCAGAACAAACCTACCACTCCCGACACTATGAGTTACTACAGTGGCTACTACGGAGGCCTGGGCTATGGCTATGGAGGCTTCAGAGGCCTGGGCTATGGCTATGGAGGCTATGGCTGTGGATGTAACAGCATCCGGAGACTGGGCTATGGCTGTGGTTATGGAGGCTACGGCTATGGTTCTGGCTATGGAGGCTATGGATATGGCTCTGGCTACGGAGGCTATGGATATGGATGCTACCGCCCTTCATGCTTTGGAGGGTATGGGTTCTCCAGCTTCTACTGAGTGAATTGCTGAATTTAGAAGCAAACAGAACAGCTCCAAATACATGTGCTCATATTCTTTGCTCTTATTCCAGAGATGTTCATCTCATTTCCTCTGACACCAAAAGGAATGTTTAAGCAGCTTCTGTGACCATTTTGTATCTTTAGCTCCTATAACCCATTACCAAAATGCATATTTAATATGAATAATCCTTTAATTTAATTTACTCTTCTTGTTTTGTTATGTTTTTTTAAACTACTATTGCCATGTTATCTTTCTAGCAATGTCTTAGAGAAACTTTATTCTGTATTGTTATCTAATAAATATTTGAAGTGTTTACCATTACTGTAGCATCTTATTTTGCAGCTAATATAAAGAATTTTATTCGGAAGTGTTGATATCTGGCTGCACACTATGTTTTGATAAAGATGATTCTAAGTCATTTTGCTACACAAGCTTAGAACATATAGGATGTCTACTAAGAGTACACAGAAATAACTAACTTCCATTTGCTCACTCAAGTTATAAACCCACTCAAATGCCTTTAGTATGCAGTCACCACAGAGAGTACTTTCTTGTATTCTGCTGTGGAGTACAGATATTGACTGCCTCTTCTTTTGGTAACACTGCTGTAACCAATCATGACATTGCCTATCCTTTGTCTCGGGGAATGGTAGACATAAGTGAGTCTTGTTTACTTTCCTTGGCATCTACAGAGAGCTACAATGTGTGTGGTGAACATACTTTGTCAGAAACACAAACAGTGGCAGCACCTCTTACATTGCAGTAAATTCACGTGGTGATGGAGGTTCAACGGCAAAATTTGCAAGATGACCTGCTTTTCTCTGGTGTTGTGGCACAGATTCTCCATTTTTAAGATTTATTAACATTTTAATTGTGTGTATATGTGTGAAAGCGTGTTTGTCTTCCAGTGGGTACATGCAGGTGAGTCAATTTAGCCACAGAGGTCAGAGGCTTTTGATTCCTCTGGAGTTGGAACTACAGGTGGTTGTGTTCTGTTGGACCTGGATGTTAGAAACTGAACTTGGGTCTTCTGCAAGACAAGTGTGAACTCTTAACTACTGAGCCATCTTTCCAGACTCATGAACACAAGTTATTTTACTTCAATGGTCATTACTAATATTAACTCGCAATTCACACATCATACACACACACACACACACACACACACACACACACACACACACACGCACATGCATGCACAGGTACACATGAACACACACATATGCACACAGGCACACAAATTTATATGTTATAAAGTGACTGCTGAGAGTAAAAGACAAAAGTTTAAGAAGTAGGTTGATAGAAATGGAAATAAAAAGGACCAAATCAGCATCAAGATCGGAGCTGAAGCAGCAGCCATGCTGACATGAGTGTTACTTGTGTAGGAGTGGAATGCAGGATTGCTCCCAGCTGTGGAGGTGAGAGGACGGAACCATGTCTATACCTGTATGAAAGGATAGATGGAATGTCTACATTGACAAACAGACAGGCCCTACTGGGTCCAAACCAGCTTGAAGCCCAGGGATAGTGATAAGGTCTCTGCCTCTTGGTCTTTGATGCACATACCAGGTGGTCAGGTGACAGGTCACTTGAAGTCAACATGTATCATCCTAGATGTACACATTTTTATGGTTTTCACATGAGGTAATTATACCTTTTCCTTGGGTTGGTAGTTCCAATAAGTTCTTATGCCTGCTTTTCTTTGATAACAAGCACACATGCCCCTATATTCTCACCAATAAATTAACAGAATGGCATTCTGTCTACTCCTAGGAGTAAGTGATTTATCAGTGCTGTATGAGTGGTTCCAATTTTTTTTCAAATGTCCACCCAGGTGCATAGTTGTCCTCCATCCTTAAAATGGAGTCAAAGAAGCTTTCAAAATAGTCTTTCAGCAAGGTACAATCTGAGAAACCATCTATACAATATGAAGTCACTTAGAACTGGGCACAACCACCTTTTAGTGGTTCCTTATAAAGCCAATCTATTTGCCACCACCATGGTGTGAGAAGCATGAGTGACATAGTATTCTATGAAGAACTGCAGGAAGCAGGTGTGTGTGTGTGTGTGTGTGATGTGTTGGGGGAAGCATTTCTGATTTGTTTTTCATTTATAAATGACCTTTAATGTTCTATGGACAATCTCCACTATAGAAAACACAAAGCAAAACGTTAGTAGCAAGCATGATTTTTTTTTTTTTTAACGATAAAAGCTTTTCATGGCTGACAACTCTGGTCCTGTTATTCAACTAAGAGTAGGGATCCTGACTCTTCCTTCTCAGAGATTTTCTACTCAGAAATTTCCTCAGGTCATACATAACAAATTACCTTCATGCTTGCTCTACAATTTATCATTCCTGGTTCAGCACCTAGGATTTCAACATTGAATCTAGACTCGAGCTTTCTGCAGCAAGTTTTTTAGACAACTTACATAATGGCCAGGGAAGCCCATTCTATTAGTTCATTGGTCGTGGACAGACATGTGTGAATCCAACTAACTCAAGTTTGACCCCTAACTACTGATATCGGAGATCTTTGTGTATTTTTATACACTTAAAAGAGAATAGTTGTTTGAATAAATTTTCATTTTATATAAATTATTTTCTTTTACTTATATGTTGCTTTTATTTAAAATCAGACGATGAGAAAGTAAAGAAATAAAGCAAGGCATTAAGGAATGTAGACAACAGGAAAGAAAGAAGAAGGGAAAGAAGAATAGAAAGATGGAGGAAAAGTTTTTCCATTAATTATGATCACGTCATAATTAAACTTGTGTTGGCAACAAAAACAATTATTGAATTAATAAAATAATATTTAATTGGGGAGGAAGAAATGGAATTACAAAAGCTTCTTCTTTTGAATTTAGAGGAAGGAAGGAATTAAGTCACAAGTGAAGGGTGCATAACTTATATACATGCCTTATGAATTTTTATAATTAAATGGGAAAAAGATAATTTGTGTCCAAGTGTTGTAAAACTGGAATAAATGGATACAAAGACTTTCCAGTGAATCTTTTTTTTACAAATACTATAATTAATTTTATTAGTGGAGTTTTGAAATCTAAAGCGTCCGGTGTTCTAAATACCCTGGACAGAGTTATTCCACAGCTTGCCCTTGAACTAGAAGGGATCTGGAATGCTCCCTTTATATTAATGGCTGTGGTTACCATTCTACATGATTTATATCCTTGAGTTTTCATTTTTTATTGCTAACTCTAAAATTTAATGACATGTAAACACACATTTACATTTGCTCTCTAAAGGATGCTGTTATGTATAGAGATTGCCCTGTTGACACATTTTTTTAAATGGTGGGTATTTTTATCATTTAGAACATATAACATGTGATTGCTCACCATAATTTTCTGCAGACAGGCATTGCATTGACTAAACATGACCTTGTCTTGAATCTGCATTTGATTTAAATGCTGGCCACATTTGAAGGTTTATTTATTTATTTCTGTTCAAAACTGTCCAAATGCTATTAAAATTGACTTATACCCAATGTAATTAGTGCTTCTGAATGTCATGGGTTTTAGAAGCAGATTTCAAAAGCTATGTTTACATTCTTGATCTCATTGCCAAAAATTTGGAAGCAAGAAATCTCAAATACATTTCCAAATTGTAGTCATTAAAATGTTTCTGCGGTGGAGAAGCAAACTTTTGTTTCTGTCTAGTGCAGTGGTTCCCAACCTTCCTAATGCTGCGTCCCTTTATTACAGATCAGGTGGTGACCCCCAACCATAAAATTATCCCATTGCTACTTCATAACTATAATTTTGTTACTGCTATGAATTGTAAATATCTTGATTTGAGGATATCTGATATCTGTTCCCCAAAGGGGTTGCAATCCACTGGGTGAGAACAGATGATCTAGTGCATCATTCACATATTAGAACATTTCTTCTAGATGCAAACAAGAAGTTTATTTACAGAGAAGGCATGGGTCCTTCTTTCAGGAGAGGCTGGAGTTGATACAGTGGTGTTGGGTGTTGGGCAGGGCAAGGTCTTCCTGCTTAGTAATGCCTTAGTCTTGACTTCTACTTCAACCTTATCCACTTGTTAGCATCCAAAGAAGAACTTGGGGCATTACTGGATCTCATTTTCCTTCTTCCAAGTGTAGCTACACTGAATACATCTCATTTTCTGCTGAGAGGTCGGGGAGAAGAAAAAAAACCTACAAGTCATAATTTTTATTATAATTATAGAAGGGTGCCACAGTATGCTTGTGAAGGTCAGAGGACAAGGTACAATAGTCAATTTGAGTCTCTCCTTCCCCTTCCACCAGATGGGTCTGGGTCTCCAGACTTGAACTAAGTCATCAGGCTTAATATCAAGTGCCTATACCAACTGAGTCATCTCATAGGCCCTAATTTTGAAGGGTATAATAGTACTAATTGAAACCAACCTGCCAGTGAATTGTGATTGCTTAACTTAAGATCTAACACTAATATTAAGAGAAGAAATAGGAATATGAGTATAAACATAAGAGTTTTTCTTTTGTCTTACCTTCATTGGAAGTTATTTTTAAGAAATATCATAGAAATTATTTTTCACTCAAACCGTCTGGACGTCTGTACCTTCTGTTTTATTGCTGTTTGACCCTGTGAACGCTAAACCTGTCATTTTTGCTAGTCCTTTTGTTGAAAGTCCCTTGTTTAAGATGGCTTCATCTTGTTTGTGTGACAAATGTTCCTGCTATTTTAATGCATCTTTCAATGTGCTGAAACAGAAAGAAATCTGAAAAAAATTTCGGTCAAGTTCCATAGTATTATAGAGTTCATCTATCAGATATGATACTCAATGAAAAATCAGCTACAGCAATACATACACTCGCCTCAGTGAGCCATGAATTCTGTCTTTACATTACCCCCCTCATAGGATTACATACTCCACTCGTCATTTCTCATCTTGGAAGGCAAACTTAAAACACTAACCATTGTGATTCTTTCCTGGACCCCAACAAAAAGGCAGCATCAGGTACAAATGTTACTTCCTCACAAAGATGGAAGACTCTAGGACCCATTGGTCTCTCATCCCTGAACTAGCAATTTCTTCAGGACACTTATCACTACTGGAGGTTATACACTGACTAACTCAGATCTATGTGTTCTCCAGAAAGCTTCAGTGCGTTTGCACAGAGACTTTTCTGTTCATCTTATCATCAAAAAGGCTTATAAAAATGCCTGCCATACCAACATTATCTCACAAAACTTGCCCTAAATTTTATCTTTCATAGCACAAACTGATTGTTTATTTACATATCAATTTCCTCATCTAGATAATTATTTTAGCGTAATGGAATTCTATCAATATTGAAATAAAAATCTTTACTATCATGTTTAAAAACACATTATCTTGGGGCTAGGGATAGAGACAAGTTGGCAGAACATTCACATAAAATGTGCAAGGCCCTAGAGTCAATATCCAGCACTGCACTAAATAAATAAATGATTAAGCATCTGCAGATCTTCATTTAGAATCTAAGATGTGCTGGAAACCATGAGCCAACTTTACTATAATTAGTAAAGTAGCCCTGTTTTCTGAGATCTCACTTGATTGCATATGTTATCATTATCTATACTTCAGGTGTAAGAGGCATGATGTCATGGAGTTATTTTTACTTACTTTATTTGGAGATAAGTTGGTTCCATGGGGTAGTTATGGTGGAGAGGTAAGGGTGAGACATGGACTGATTTTGTCAAGCTGTGGGATCTTGCTCCTTGGAGTAACCAGTATCTTCAAAGGGATGACCTAAGATGTAACAATCATAGTGGTGCCTCCATGAAGACCAGGGACAAATACTCCAAGCTAGGAGACTTTGTGGAGAATTCAAGTGAGAACTCTGCTGTGGGAAATTCTGTATGGCAAATGTGTTGCTAATAAAATACTGATTGGCCAGTGGCTAGGCAGGAGGTATGGGCGGGACTAGCAGAGAGAATAAAAAGAACAGGAAGGCAGAAGGAATGACTGACTGCCAGCCGCCACCAGGACAAGCAGCATGTAAAGATGCCGGTAAGCCACCAGCCATGTGGCAAGGTATAGATTTACAGAAATGGATTCATTTAAGATATAAGAACAGTTAGCAAGAAGCCTGCCACGGCCATACAGTTTGTAAGCAATATAAGTCTCTGTGTTTACTTAGTTGGGTCTGTGCGGCTGTGGGACTGGCAGGTGAAAGAGATTTAGCCTGACTGTGGGCCAGGCAGGAAAACTCTAGCCACAGAACTCTAAATGCAACTATGTCTAAATAACCCATTTTCCTTTAAGAATTTTCTTTTAGAAAGGCAGATACCCATTTTCCCTTCATAATCTTCTTGAATATTTGGGTGCTGTGTCATCTACCAATTCCTCTCACCATACTTGTGTTCCCTTGTTGTATGGAGGAACCTGGAACTGATCTGCTTGGTACAACAATCTGTCTTCCAGAAAGCTGTGCTTCATGCTTTTCAAACCTTATGCAGTATTTTAATACTGCAAAAATAAAGCTGATAAAAATTTTAAAATCACCAACATTAACTCATTTTACAGCAAAAGCTGGTTCTTTAGCTTGGGCATCCTAAGAAAAAAAGCATTGTCTTTAGACATAGGAATCTCTGTCAAAAACAAACACAGAAGCAACAAGTTTAGACTCAGATGTACAGCAGTCTACCTTAAAGAATTCTCCCTCCCTCCCTTTCTCCCCCACTTCCTTTCTCCTGCCCTCCTTCCCTCTGTTATCACTCAAGAACCTAATGGAATAAAGGCAACTGTCTACCTTACTTCACAACCTCTGTTCTTGCCTTTCATTCAGTTCAGTCTTCCATCCTCCCTCACTGCCTCTCAGTCGTAGATGACATAGTAAATGCTCTAACACCCCTTAACTGTCAATTCCAGACTCGTCTTTGTACTTGTGTTGACACACAGTGACACCAGTTGTAGGTGGGAATTGTCTGAAAGAACGTTTACTTAAGTTAGATTGCAAGCTCTGCCACTTCCCACTGTGACAGTGGTTAAGTTATTCAACATTACTGTGCTTCAGTTCTCTCAGCATTAAGACTGGGGAAATAATAGCAACAAATTCACAGGAGCCTTATGAAGCTTAACAGAATAATGCGGCCTTTACACCATTACCTGTCGTATCATATAAAACCAGTATGTGTAAATTATTACTCCTCTTGTTTTTATGGGTTTGCATTTGGTTTCATGTCCATTTTCTATTAACTGTGTGTTGTTACTAAGAAACACAGCTCAGTGAACCTCAGTACTATTGACTAATGGTAAAGTCCATGCTTATAAAGTTAACACTTGCAGAAAATAAGATAACCCCCTGGGTTTAGGCACACTGAGGATTGTTGACCATCTGTTGGGGTGAACTGGAGGTTGGGGTCTGCTCGATGTCTCTCACTTTTTAGTTAGTCTAGACATACTGTGTTCTTATGGAACGGCAGAAGTATGAATGACAAGGATATTTACACAAGGGCATTCGTCCCAGAACTCACACATCATCAGCTCATCCTCTCTACAGGTCACACTATATAACAGAATGGAGCCAAAAATAAAGTACAGTTGTAAGACAAGAGAAAGCACACCACAGGGTTAAGGTTTTGAATTCTGCCACATCGCCCACTATATAGTGTCTTTCATTGAAAATGCTTTTATTTTAGGAAACCCGACACAGAGCAATTGATTGTGTCCCCTCTTCAAGTTGATGACATTCACATCTGTTTTGCCAGTCTGTAGGGATGCCATAAAATAATAAAGAGTGCCCTGCCAATTTTAGGTTTCAGATAAATAACAAAAATTACTGTAGTAGAACATCCAAATCAGCACAGGAAGTCTGATCAGTAAAATTCAAGTATAACCAGGCATCCAATAGTTCTTGGTGCTAATGGTGGAGCTTCTCACAGTCTGACTCGTCTTCTTATATTCAGTTGTCTGACAAGTGAATGCCAATGTGTATCTGTGTGACAGGCAAGCCTCAGCATGTTTCATCAACAGATAATTCCTACCATACGTGTAGCCTTCCTTCTTCTCCAGCTCCCTCCCTTCTCAGCCTGCTATCCACCCAGTGCTCCGAAACTGAAAAGTCAAGTCATAAAAATAATTAGCCATTTATCTGTCTCACCTCATTCACTGGCTACTAAATTATCTTTAATCTTGTGTTTAATGTTTTTTAAAGAGGCCATTTCCATCCTCACCCATTCTCCCTGTTTCCAGCTTCTCTTTTTGTTATGTTCTTCTCAGCTGAGTTTTACTAACTCAACCTTCGCTCATCTCCCATGGTAAGATGTTGCTCCTCTTGACTAAAGGTCAAACGCTTAAGCCAGACTGCTTAGATTCTAGGATGAACTTGACTGCTGTCCAGAGCATTAACACCCTTTGACTCTGGACGATTTATCTTCATCTCGGTTTTTTTTTTGTTTGTTTGTTTTCTGTACATTGAAAATAGTATATCATATTGTAATTAGGATTAAAGGAACCTAATACCTCCTCTGATACCATGAGCCATAAAGGATAAGCGTAAATACATGGTGTATCATCAGTTCCCTTTACACACACTTTCTTTTTTCCACAATCCATCTTACTACATAATGTAATATTTTTGAATCTTTCCTTCCCATTCAATTATGAGCTCCTTCACTGAAGCCTAAATTTACTCAGCTTTAATGATTCCAAATTGAAATTCATTTCAGATTCACACAGTTAAATGTCTCACTTCCTTACTCCCCCTGTGGCTGTGATCCTGGTTGGCTGTTAAACTTGATGTTCCCATCTTAGGAAGAATTTCCTTTATGCTGCATTTTTGTGTTGAAGTGTTCACTGAAATATTTTATTAAAAAAGATTTAAGCAGCTCATATTAAATAGAAAATTGCTTGCTAGGCATATTGTAAAAGTATAATACAAGTATAATAAACTGTTAGAACCTTATTCCAAAAGTCGTATATAGCATATGAAGAAGTCCACGCCCAAACACTCTACAACAGGCCTCTTTCCTTTTCCTTTCCTTCAAGGCTTTACTCACTGATCTTTTTAAACATTGATTAAACATTGTGTTTGTTTGCACACACACACACAGATGCCACAGTGTGCACTTGGAGGTCAGAGAACAACATGGGTGACAACTCTCCTTCCACCATGTGGGTTTCTGGATCAAATTCATGTCATCAATTTTTTGCAGCCAGTACTTTTACCCACTGAGCCGCTTCAATGATCTCAAGATAGAACTATTCAAACATTGAGGAAGTGGTTAATGGCAAGATCACCAAGCCACTCAAACTGCCTCCTTAGTTTACATTTATTTTAGAAGTAAAGATTGTAAGGAGAAATAGGATGTATCAGTTAGGGTTTCCGATTGAAGGGTGCAAATCGTTGACACAGAAGAAACACTCTAGGAAGTTAGGCTGACAAACTGCATAGGAGTCAGAGTTGTCAAGACACCTGTAACAGCATGTAAGTCAACGAAACAGCAGGACGATGAGGAGAATGTGACTTTGTCATTACTGCCATTGCTGCATCATCTAGCTACCACTGGAATAGGTTGTGTTAACCTATTGTGTTAATAGGGTGGCAACTGACCCTAGGATCCACATCCTTTACTTGTGGAGACCTCACCATGAGTCATCCTCTCATTCCTGGGTCACTTTGTCCAATACCCAAGGTCAGGTGAGATACTTTATCAGCACGCTCTAATTCACACACTGAAGATACTACTACTGAGAGAAATGTAAGAAATTATTTCATTGTGCCGTGGGAAGTGTGATATTCCTTCTTCCTAAATATGAACAGGGCAGAGGTACAGAGGTACCTAAAGACACAGGGAGAAATTATGTCAGTTACCCAGTGCTGAGTAAGATTGAACCCATCTTTTCTTGATTACCAAATTCAGAACAGAATAGAAATAATATAAATATATACATGACCCTCTTAGCAAAGTGACTTGTTAACTATTTAAGGTCATTTTTCCATTTTGACCTCCCAAATAATTCCTCCAGTTTACTAAAGTGACAAAAATCTCTTGAATGAAATATTCCTCCAGTACTTAGGGTTAAGACCTATGTCTATGGTTAGAAACTAAATCCATTTCTCAAGAAATGAGGATTAGATTTCTATAAATTATTGTTCTCTACTATATAATAATCAGACACAAAGAGAGGAAGTAAGGAAAAGAAAGAGGAGAATAAAGTGAAGGGATTATTTGGACTCAGAGAGGCAGTGTTGACAGAGCGAGTTCACTCAGCAACACAGTAAGAACATTAGCCCCCAGGAGGTGTCATGTAGCAGTGACCTATTGAAGATAGATGTGACAGCAGTGTGAGGCAGAAACCCAAAGGAACCAAGTAGTCTCCAAACAATAAACCACGTCTACAACACCTGTGCCTCCAGCTTTTAGGTAATCTAAATGTGTGAAAGCAAAGAGAGTTGCAGAGTGTCTGCCTACCTCTCCTTCCTGTGGGGGAGTTTTCTAAATCAACAGTGCAGTAAACCAAGAAAACACAAGATCTGGGATTAGCTTACCTCTGTTCAAGTGCAGCTTGTACACGTCATAGATGGACGACCTTGAAGAAGCTTTTTCCTTCAGCAGTCTGCAACATCTAGAAAATGAATGTAATGCCGGGACACGTGTCACAGAGTGGTTGAGTTCAGTGAATGGATACATCTAAAGCCCCTGGTATGTAATAACTTTTAATAAACACAGACTATACTTACTATTATTTTTGCCAAGTTGGGAGATATGTCTATCCTAGCCACTTAGTTCAAGCGGTTAACCATTTAATGGATGTTGGTTTTGAATAATGATGAACAGACCACAATGTTTACATAAAATACCTTCTTATGGAGAATGTCAGCAGCCGCCACGTGTAATTACTGAACCAAAACAACCTTTTGAAATGCAGTTGGAGTATTACCCAATGTCCTGGAGTACATTTATGAGAATTTCAACCAGGATCAGATAAAAGTCAAGGCTTTGAGGATGGAAAAATTACCTCTAATGGGCACAAAGGTGATTAAAGGTATACTAAATTAAAATGTGTTAATATACAAGAGGCCTCCCTTATTGGAAACAGAGAATATTAAAGGGCTCGGGGGCTGACGTGCTTTTGAGATGTAAAGACTTCAGGCTTTACCAGCCCCACTTCTGAGGGTTTGTAAATTCACTGTGCAGAGTGTGTAACAGGTAACACAGCTTCTACTACCCAGCAGAATC
This sequence comes from Peromyscus aztecus, assembly GCA_902168405.1. Classification (NCBI taxonomy): domain Eukaryota; kingdom Metazoa; phylum Chordata; class Mammalia; order Rodentia; family Cricetidae; genus Peromyscus; species Peromyscus aztecus. The sequence continues at coordinate 23,882 of CABHPQ010172288.1, read as the reverse complement.
CATGTCTCTATGGATCGTCAGCTTCCGTGGAAGCTTTGGAAGTACAGCGACCTTGGTGGCAGAAGTCACCATTCTCAATTCACTTGTTGGGATGAGACTTAGAGAAAACGGGGTAAAAGCCCATATTTGCTCTCGGTCCTGTCCCAGGAGCTATATAGTCTCAGAAATCAGTTCAATATCCAAACACAATATTTTTAGACTGCATTTATTGAAAGAATATCCTCCCGGTCCTGTCACTATTTAGAATATTTACAGCCTGGATCTTCAAAGCTTGACATTTATTTTCTCAAAATGTTTTGCTTGGCTATTTTAAAATTTGAATTTACTCTTAGATAATTTTATTTGTTTTCATAATTCATACTGACCATTCTTACTCTCCATTCACTCTTATCTCCCTAATACCCTTGTCCATATCCCTTGCTCCCTAAAATCTCTCTCACACATTCACATCAGGTTGTTGTTATCTGATTCACTGAGTTTAACCAGGGATGCCTGTTGTGACTGCTGGTTTGGAGCTAACCTTCGAGCTTCCCCACAATGGCGGGTAGGTCAGTGATGAGTGTACAAGTAACCCAAAATCTGTTAGCAACCAAAAGTTCAGTGGTAAAAATGTAGGCTCCAGTGAGTGTCTCTCCTTGCCACTAGTGAATATTAACAGCACCAATCTTGTATGGGTCCAGTAAAGACAACAATTGTGAGCAATGGTTGCAATGGTTGTATTGAGTCTATAAGTTAGCATTTTGCCACCCTGCAACCTACAGTGAGTGTTTGGTATCATGGTTGTTTTTGCTCTGTGATAAGAGTAGTTCCTTACTGTTTTTTGTTTGTTTGTTTGTTTTTGCTTTGGTTATCATTGTTGTTCCAGGTGGTAATACCTATGAAACACCAAATAATAATATTAAAGCCCCAAACCCAAAGTTATAATTAATAACCAATAACAGCATTTCAGAACTAATTTCGAATCCATGGAAGAAACTGCTTCATCAATCCAAGTAAATGATCCAATGCATTGATGTTATATCAGGAACAGCAATATTGTTATTTACGTTTAAATTTTCTCCTGTATTTTGATGTATGAAAAATTCAATATGTAGCAAAACAATGATACTCCTATTTTTATTTCAGAAAACTTAAATGAAGATACAACTTAATCTCAGAAAAAGGTTCATAGTACGATGGTCTAGCTTGTGATGTCTCATAGCCTGTTTGGCCCTTGTGTTATTGTTCTAGTTCTCCGACTTGAAGAACCATTCTCATTCTGCAATTATTTCCCATGGTGATCATGCTTCTGAAGTCACTTCCTAAGCTTTGCTAAGTCTTGTTCCATTTTCCCATCCATAACTTTCATGACAGTATTGTTCATCTCTGTGTATTTTTGCTTTGAATCTAGTTACTGTACTTTTAATAAAGGATGGCTTCTGAGAATGCTGTTTCTCAGTATTGACTGGGTCTGCTGAATCATCAGTTATTTTTGCATTGTTTTTACTAAGAGATGGTGTTTCCATAGAAACCTGATTGTAATGGCTGAGTAGATTTATTTTCCCTCAAAGAACAGTTAAGTAATCTTTGTAACTCTTGACAAAAATATATCTCTTTCTTCATTTTAGAAACATCAACAAATAGTCCAATGTCATTAGTGGTAACTTTATTTTTGGACTTGTGACTTGCTACCACTTATTCCAAAGAAAAACACAGTGCAGACATCATAGGTCAATCACATACCACATGTCACACTTAGTTTCTGTGGTTGATCAAGCTTATACCCTGCCTTTGTAAAATATGTGAACTCAACAAGCTCCATGTCCAAAATACCTTTCATGCAGTAGCCCTGATTTTACTGTCACAGATGAAAACTCTTTCTAAATATTTGCATTATATTTAAAGAATATAAATCCAATTAGATAAGACAAGTGGCTGAGAACTCTTAGTGCCTCCACACCTTTTATTTCTTAACCTATTGTTGCTCTCTATGGCCAGTTTATCTTACAGAATATTCTGTGATGAGGATTGCCTGTCAGTAGTATTTATATAGCTATCTGATAGGTGAATTATAAATAAATAGGGAAAATGCTACAACTTTATAACAAATATGATGTCTCCAGACTGACTTAAAACACAGAACCTTAAAAATCACAATTACTCAATAGTCCCTAGAGATTCCAGTGGGTGTTTTCATTCAAGGCTTGAAAAACCCTTGGAACTTCACTTTTAAAACATTTTCTTACATACCAGTATTCGTTTTTTCAGGGTCTAGGTTACCTCACTCAGGATAATTTTTCTAGTTCCATACATTTGTCTGCATTTTTTATTATGTTATTTTTAACAGCTGAGTAATACTCCATTGTGTAAATGCACCACATTTACTTTATCCATTCTTTGGTGGAGAGAAATATAGGTTGTTTCCAACAGTTTCTGGCTATTATGAATAAAACCTCAATGAAAATAGTTGAGCCAGTGTCCTTTTGGTAGGGCGGAGCATCCTTTGGTTATACGTCCAAGAGTGATATAGCTGTGTCTTAAGGAAGATCGATTTCCAGTTTTCTGAGGAACTGCTATTCTGATTTCCACAGTGGCTGTACAAGTTTGCACTCCCACCAGCAGTGGAGGAGTGTTCCCCTTACTCCACATCCTTGACAGCATGAATTGTCATTAGTTTTATTGATCTTGCTATTCTGATGGGTGTAAGATGAAATCTGAAAGTAGTTTTGATTTGCATTTCCCTGATGGCTAAGGATTTTGAACATTTCTTTAATTCTCAGCCATTTGTAATTCCTCTATTGAGAATTCTCTGTTTATATCTCTACCCCATTTAAAAAAATAGGATTGCTTGGTTTTTTTGAAACCTAGTTTCTTGAGTTCTTTAATGTATTTTGGATCTTAGACCTCTATCAGATGTGGAGCTGGTAATGATCTCTTCCCATTCTGTAGGCTGCTGCTTTGTGCCTTTTGCCTTACAGAAACTTTCATGAGATCTCATTTATTAATAGGTAATCTTAGTGCCTGGTGATTGGTGTTTTGTTCAGAAAGTTGTCTCCTGTGCCAATGTGTTCAGGGCTATTCCATACTTTCTCGTCTATCAAGTTCAGTGTGTCTGTTTTTATATTGAGGTCTTTGATCCATTTGGACGTGAGTTTTGGGCATGGTGATAAATATGGGTCTATTTGCATTCTTCTGGGAGCAGATGTGTCTCTGACTCTGCCTACTCTTAGTACTCTTTTCTTCCCTTTGGGTTGCCCTTTTCCAGACTAGATATGAGGGTTTATACTTTGTTTTATTGTATTGTGTTTTGTCATATTTGACTGTTGTCTCTTGAAGGCTTGCTCTTTTCTGAAGAGAAAAGGAGGGGGAGTGGATCTGGGAAACAGGAGAGGTAGTAGCAGTGTACTAGTGAATTCATCTTTATTACTAAAATTAAAAACAAGTGAATATATTCACTTTGATGGATTTTGGAACTATAATTTAGTCTAGCCAGACTCAAGCACCTAGAATCTGAATAAACCTTCAAGTCATCAACTCTAATTTTTAAATCCCATTTTATTCTCATTATGTATAATTTAGGTCCCTACCACAGGTTTTTGTCCAAATTCGCATTAGTTCTAAATGCTTTATTAAACACTATTCCTACTCAAACAAAAATTCCTTTCTAGCTTGTATGCCTGTCTTTCTAAATATTTCTTATATTGTAACTTCTAATTAGTAAGGGATGATAGAAGAAGTTACCAAATCTACAAAACATTTTTCAACAAATTACACAGAATTTGAGTGCTATGAATATCCTCTACTGTAAATTTTATCAGGGGTCTGTGCATGAACAAATGATATGGGTACTTATGCACAAACTTGAACTTTTTCTAAATGTAAAGTTTTCCCTTGTGTGGTGGTTTGAATAGGTATGTGGTCTTGTTGGAGTAGGTGTGGCCCATAGGGAGTGGCACTATTAGGATATGTAGCCTTGTTGGAGTAGGCGTGGCATTGTTGGAAGTGTGTCCATGTGGAGGTGGACTTTGAGGTTTCATGTATGCTCAAGTCATGCCCAGGTGACAATTTACTTCTGGGTGCCTGAGGATCAAGTTATACAACTCTCAGCTCCTTCTCCATCACTGTGTCTGCCTGCATGCTGTCATGCTTCTCACCACAAGAATGGACTAAACCTCTGAAACTGTAAGGCAGCCCCAATTAAAGGTTTTCCTTTACAAAAGTTGTTGTGGATGGTGTCTCTTCACAGCAATAGAAATGCTAACTAAGACAAGTTGCAAGACACTTAGTGAGTATTAGTCTTTGTTTGCACTAGCACTGAATTAGAAGACTATATTGCAGCTTGTGTGATTTTAGAGAACCTGACCTAAAAGAAAATTGCTCTTTTATAAGAGACGACCAAGCATTAAATTTGACGGTTCCAGCTTAAGTGTTCATTGGCCTCTGCCACTGAAAACTTGAAAACAGTTTTAGACACATCCCCTCCTTTTGTGGATCACTATGTTTCCAAAGGAAGACTATTGAATTCAAATAAGAAATGCAGAGAAAATAGAAGAAATATTTGATAATTGCTCTCTCTTTTGTGCACAGTGTCCTAGTGTAGGGAGCTGTAAAGTTTGCCATGCACATCTGGTTGTTCATGGGGGGTTAGTAACCAAATTTATCTTCATCTGGAGTTAAGAAACCAGCACCTGATAAATCAAACAAACCCCTGCTCATTCTAGCAACACTCTTATCAACTTCAAAGTACCAAGGCCAGGGCTGTGGAATGTGTAGTCATTTCTAGACACAGGTAAATTGTGTATAGTTGTGTCAGTTCTTATTTGATATGAGAACTTCTTTGCTTTTCTACTTCTATTCTGAGTGAAAGGTACCAAATTTTGTCAATGACTTCATTAAATCTTGGTCTTACAACCTAAGAGTACTATGGAGGAAGATACAGTTTCACAGAGTATCAGAAACATGACTAAATATTAGTAAGTATATTATGTACTCTCCAATTGGTACCCTTAGGAAAGCAAGTGTTATGTATACTCAAATATTTACACCCATCATTTATTCACTTCCTAGTTTAAGGCAGACTTGAGAACCTTACAGAAATCTCAAAAGCCAAATTATCTGCTGTGCAAGGTTATTGACACTGAGTCAGAGAGTTTAAACAAGATCCCAAGGTGAGTTAGTGGTAAAGCTGAGATTTCGGTCTCGATTCCCAGTCTCTCTAGGTTCTTCCTGTTGTAGACAGGAAGCAAGCATCCTCTGTGAGACTGGGTTTACACTGTGTGCTGACAGGGATAGCAAATGGAGTCATGAAGATTGAGTATAAGTTGATAGGACTCCACTTAGAGTTGCAGAATCCAGAATAACTACAGAATGTGGATGGCACATACGTATGGAAAGCATGGTTCTGTGTAGTTGGAGTTTTCCTGCCTGGTTCTCAGTCAGGACAAATCTCTCTCACCTGCCAGTCCCACAGCCGCTCAGACCCAACCAAGTAAACACAGAGACTTATATTGCTTACAAACTGTATGGCCATGGCAGGCTTCTTGCTAACTGTCCTTATATCTTAAATTAATCCATTTCTATAAATCTATACCTTGCCACATGGCTCGTGGCTTACCGGCATCTTTACATACTGCTTGTCCTGGCGGCGGCTGGCAGTGTCTCCCTCCACCTTCCTGTTCTTTCTTTTCTCCTCTCTGTTAGTCCCGCCTATACTTCCTATCTAGCCACTGTCCAATCAGTGTTTTATTTATTGACCAATCAGAGCAACACATTTGCCATACAGAACCTCCCACAGCAGTTCTCATAGCAGCAGGCTGTAAGAAAGTCCCTTTAGTATTTCTTTCTATATATCTAGCATTAGAAGTTTCTGGTTGTGGCTATTTCACAAGACTCAGAATTCTAAGTAGGAAATGAACATAAAGATCACTCTTTATAGGAAAATTTGTTGTGTTCGTGACTACAGCAGAGAACAAATATGGTAATAGCAACTGAGTAAGCAATGGCTGTCATTTTTTGTCATTCACCTTTTATGTATTTTTACATTTATCTGTGATTGTGTGTGTGTGTGTGTGTGTGTGTGTGTGTGTGTGTGTGTGTTTGGGGGTGGTTCCTTCTTCCATATGGATCTCCAGGACTGAAATTGGGTCATTAGCCTGGGCAGCAAGTGTTCTATCTGCTGAACCATTGTGCTGATCCTCACTCATCCTTATATGCCTGTATCACACATGGAATATTATCATGCCTCAAATCCCAAGTGACACCTTTTAAATATGGTGAATTTTGTAGTATTGTCTCAGAGGGAATAAAGCATTTTGTTGCAGGTAGACTGTGTGTTTGGAAAGAGAACATTTTTAAAGGTTATCTAGGAAAAAAAGGTGTATCTGGAAGTAAGGGGGAAATGGCCTTACCTTCACATAATCTCTCCCCTAATGTCCAGTACTATCTAACACATACTAGCCATGGACACACTAGGGGAAGGTAGAATGTTTAGGAAGGAAGGCAACTTACAAACTGCTAAAGAAAGTAATACTTGAATTTTCAAACATTCATGGCTATGGTAAAAGATGGATAATTTCTTTTCAATTCAAAGGTCTGTATAAATTTTAGGCAGAGCTGTGTTTAGTAGTTTGTGTAGAAAGGTCATGAGTTGCAGTTACAACTTCTGAACACGAGGGGGCAGGTTACAATTGTTCCCAGTCTTAAAAATCAATGTCCTACCATTTATTTTGTGGCTGGTTTTCCAAACTGTTTCTGTCTTTCTTTATATTATTCTGGAGCTCAAGACTTGAAATAATTTGGGAATTTGCCCTTTAAGGTTCATTTATAGGGACATTGAGAGCCATTTTAAGACTGAAATAAAATTCGTCCAACTTTGTATTCACCACATCTAAGCTCTGTTCTTTGAAGCCTGACAGTTCTGCTAAGATAGAGACGGCTATAGATTAGACTGGGCAGGACCTAATTTTCCCAGACTTACATCTCCCTGTGAGTGTGCTCTAGCTTTATCACTAAGAACAATTCCCATTAAAATCAGACGGAGCAGAAGCAACTACAGGAGCATGGGAGAAAGAGTCTTAGCATCCCTTTCATTTGGTCCATCCAAACCATTCAGTTTTTAAAAATGTTTTCCTTCAGTTACTAAAGCATGTAGCAATTTTGCAACTACTGTAGCACACACCTTGGTGTCAAGAGGACACACTGTAGCATTTCTGCCTTAACAAAAAGGCAAAGAAATGAACTTCTAGCAATGTTAGACAACATGACACACACAGACTGAACACAAGGAAACCTAGTCCTGTTCATTCTTGAGGAATCATGCCAGTTTTAGTGCGTGGCAACAATATCCCAGGGGAAGGAATTTGTCAACAAGTTGTCTTTTGACACTTGAATTTGAAGGAAACAGAGGTTGTGGTCTCAATAGTAGAAATCATGTCCTGTGATGAGCCTGAAAGAGCCCAGCCACTGTAAAACAAGTCCTTCACACAGGTCTGACAACATCAAGAACAACAGCTGATGGAGCCTCTCAGGTGTGTCATAAATCATCCCCTGTTTACATTCTGGAACTGCCATTGCTGGCAATCACCTCTGTACACAGGGGTCAAGAAGAATACTCACCTCCTATTAAAGTCAATGCAAACTACAAAGCAATGCTCAGTGGCTCTGTTGTGGTTTATTTCTCAAGAGGCTCCAGTAATTACAAGTGAAAGAAAAAATCCAGGACTGTTCTCATGTTAGAAGGTTTTTGAAAGAAATATATCAATTCACAGAGTTGCTTAGCAATGTAATTTTCATAGGGGAAATATTGCAGACTCTTAGAAAGTTGCCTTATTATATATGCCACATCTACATTCCTTCCTTACAGGATAAAGAACTGACAGAGGGTGCAGATGTTTTTAGCACCACTACAAATGCTAAATAGTTAATATCAATGATTAAGTTCCAATATTATGTAAATGTTACATTAAGAAATAAAGACAGTCACTTCCTCTTGGCATTGTTTGTCAAAAGACTGAGCCTAAATTTGAATTCCCCACTTCAATCCCTGTGTCTTCCACCTGTCTGAAGTCTGTGGTTACTAGACTGTCTGTAGTCTGTCTGTAGTCTTTCTGTCTATCATCCCTGTTGCCTGTCTAACCTGTTTATGTGTTGTGTTGTGTGTCTTTTGTGCCCATGCCTGTGTCTCTCCCTAACAAAGGGCTTGCTCTGCATGTATTGAATGAAGGTATAAAAATTCTTCACAGAGATCTTTAATGGAGTTCTAAAAGACATGAACTTACTTTGCTGGCCCAGAAAAAGCACTCAAAATGTGGATGGTGGATGCTATCAACTTACGTCCACATGTTACTTTCAACATTTATGGGATATTTGTTTTGTTTAAGGTTGCTTTCAACCTGTTGGATGTTTTTAGTAAATGGTTACCACAACACACACAGGCACATGTGGAGAGTGTATGTGTGTGTGTGTGTGTGTGTGTGTGTGTGTGTGTGTGTGTGAGAGAGAGAGAGAGAGACAGAGACAGAGACAGAGACAGAGACAGAGACAGACAGAGAGAGAGGTGGGGCACTCAGGAGCTCATTCTGGGTGTAGGTCAGGGACACAGAAAAGTACATCTTCTGATGTAAGATTAAACTTGACTTAGGTTGTGAAGCTGATTACATGGGAAATCCAAGTTGTAGTGGTGTTGGTTACATTGTTTTCTTAAAGGCAGGCTAAACATAGCCAGGTTGATTATACATCAGGAGAGCAGGCTAAATACACAGTCTTAAATGATCTCAAGGCATATTAATAACTTGTCCTCAAGGTTCAGCAAAAGTTCAAGCTCTTTGAAGTCAAAGGAGATTTTAACAAAAATGTATTACCACATAATATTGATCTATTTTTTGCAATAATTCATACTTTATTGAATACCTGTTACAAACTAAACATGTATACCTAATGGAATATCATTCCTTGCCTAGATATTTTTTTTATCTTAATTTCTTTGTTCCTAGCTTTTCTTTCAATTCTTAAACTTTTTCTTTGTTCTTGAGAATTTCATACACATATACAATGAAATATAGTCATACCCCCAGTTTTCCCTCTAACTCCAATATATTCCTCTCAAAGCATCCCAATACCAATTTTATATCCTTTTCAAAGTCATTCACTAAGTCCCGTAAGTGGGATATTTACCTCATCCTAGTATTTTCTTGTCTGTTAATGCCTGTGAACGTGGAGAGAAGTCTGAGATGACAGGGTTCACGGTCTGAATGCTAACCAGGGGTCTTTCTCCAATTGTAGTAAGCACTGTGTAATAAAGGTTAGTGGAATACTTGGCAAATAACAAAAATAATTACAGATTACATACCGTATTAATTTTTAAAAAATATAATCTGTGAGAAGTAGAGTTCCTGATTTATTGAAGTTCTTTCTCCAACTTTAGTAAACAGACATGCAAGAGCACCTGTGATTCCAAGAGGAATCTGGTTATCTTTGTGATACTCTTCTGAAACAGAGAACTGTTTTCCTGACATTCGGTGAAGAGCATCTCTGGACCACATTTCAACATCTCGACCGGAAAGTATCACTGCCTATGAGCCACACTTTGGTGGTGGACTCTCTGTCTAACTGCCTTTCAGGGAGGATCCCCTCCCCTGTGGAACACAACCCTTGGCTTCATTCCAGTGTATCTCTCATAGGTGACCCCAGTGAAGCGGAGGGTCAGTGAGGCTTGAGTGGATTTAGTTCTAGAATATTCTCTGTGGACAATCCTCAGATGCCTTCTCACTGGTTTGGCTCACAGATTGCAATAACAGATTTTTATGAATTGAGTGTTTGCCACTCCTGGAGTGTGCCTGTTTTGTTTCTGGTCTCATGTAGGTTGGCGACGAACTTGTTATAGATGTGTCCTTGAAGATGACTCACCAGTGGGTACCCAATTGGATAATGTCTCTCCCTCTTTCCCATAATCAGTTCAGCAGTTTGTGGTCGGGCCCCCGAGACCCTTCATAGTCCATAGGAGACTGCCGGTCAGGCCCAGTGACAGCAGGCTTAACTGCTGTGAGTTCGTGGCTGCCATGGCTGTGTCATTATTAGAAGGTGTTTGCGGCCCTTCTCCCTTCTTTCTGACCCTTACACTTTTTCCTTCTTCTCTGTCTCAATGGTCCCAGAGCAATTAGTATAAATATCTCGTCTTGCATCATGTGTAGCCATGGGTCTCTGAATTCACCTCATTTCAATACAAGGCGAGTCTCTAGTTTAAGCCAGGTGTAGCCTTTTCCTGTGGGTATAAACAAAGATACTTTGTAGGTTGTTTGATGTAGTGTCAATTTTGCTGACCAACAGTGACTTCCTCCCCACAGTGCCCAGGATGCTCCTGGGTAAACTCTGTGGGACATAAGGCAAAAGAAAAAGGCAGCAATGTGGGGGGAAGATCTGTAGGGAAGAAGATAGGGAGCTGACAGGGGTGAGAAAGAAGAACCAAAAGGCATAATATGCAAATATAGTATTGTCCAAAAATCAAATTTGTAACAAAAAAGGATCAATAGCAGAAATAAAAGCAAAGGTGTTTAAAAGTATACTCAAAACTGGTGATTTGGACTCAGTAAGGAAATTTCAGTGTAGTTTAAACATAAACCCAAGGATTATCAATTTCACTGTCAACTTTATCAGTCTTCTATCATTAAGTGTGTCATTTTTTTTGTTGTTGTTGTTTTTTTGTTTCATTTTGTTTCTAGCCAGATCACAAAGTCAAGCTGTAACAAGAGCCAGGGAGTTATACCAGTAAGTCAACAAGAACCAGACCAGGAACTTGGTACAAAGTGTTTCCAGGGGCTTTTAAGTTGTACTTTTGCCCACAGAGATTCAAAGAACCAAGCATTTAGTTAAGCAGAAACCATTTTCTTTCACCATTACTCTCCCAGTCCTGTTTCAACAACACATATTGATGTAAAATGTGACTCTTACCCCAGTATGAGATAGTGTATTATAGAACTAACTGTGTGTTACTACAAAGCAGAAACACGGATTCTTTTGTCCCAAATACCATGTTCAAGACTGACATCAATTTCATGAAGTCTTATTGCAACAGAACAAAGACAGTGATAAATCAAGACATTTTTCAAAAACACAGATGAGTAAGTACATCCAAAATCTCTGTGAAAGGCCTCAGATTCTGTAGGAGGACATCCTTCGTGTTATAGTTGTTGGAAATTAAGGGATCTGTTAATGTATTTCAAAAAGACTTACCTAATGGTCATAAGGATATAAGGTCATACATATAAATAGGCGATGAATCAATCAGCTAAAGATAGCCATAGATAATTTGCTATTAGGCTCTGGATCTGTAACATCCAACCTCTCCACAGTCATTGAAATTCTAATCATCCAATCAGCCTTTGAAAAATCTTTAAGATAGGGCTTAGGAACTTTTGTTCATACATAGCTCACTCAGGAATTATTTTCACTTTCCATAAAGAATATGACTTAAGAAATATGTCGCTGCTATTTAGATTTTAAGATAAAAATCAGTGTGCGCTCATTTATAAATTCTCAAGGCATCACTCTGCAGTTTGAATGGTAGTGGCAGACTGTAAGGAATGGGAGGAAGTGGTCAAGAATAGAAGGAATCATTTGTAAATGCTAGAATCACTTCCTCTAAGACTCAAGGAACAAGGGGCACGACAGGAAGGGAAGTATGTAAGAAGACAGAGTGGAGGGCTGCAGAATTCCTTCCTCTAGAATTCATATAGCTTTTGCAATCATGAACTCATATTTGTGAGTACCAGCATTGGGTCAACATAAGAGTGGCCCGACTAATAATCAGTTGTAGAAGGGAGGAGATCCAAGTGGCCCCAACCTTTACTATTGAGCTATTGGCTACTATTAGATCCTGAGAGAGGAGGATTCATTATCTTTAGTTGTCTACCCATTGTCGAGCCCATCAGGCTCCGGGGTATAGCTTCAAACCCACAGACTGTGCTGGTTAAATTCAGATGGTCACAAAACAAAACTAACAGACTTAAAAGAGAGAGATTTATGGGGAGGAGACAGGGTGAACAGCGGTGGTATAGATATGGGAGGGTCAGGGAGTGAGAGTTGTCAGTGTGCTTTGTTTGGACTAAGGACAAATTTACAAAAAAAAAAGAGAAACCTGTGCACTGAAAGAGAAAAATTAGGGTGAACATCATTGGTTTAGGGGAAAATGAAGGGAACAACTTATTTAATAAATTCTGTACCTGAAAATCTTGAAAACATACTCAAATAAAAATAAAAGAATACCATGTTACTCATCAAATGCCAGAGAAGATAACATAAGAGTTATTATTACACTCAGGCACCCAGAAACATTCCTGGAGTCAATCATGAACGAGTAAATGCAGGTATGCAGGTCCCTTACAGCCTGAAGCACAGCACCTGTGATGTCTCAACAGATCTCAGGTTGTCCACAGTCACCATTGTTACCACCAGGGCACTGAGAGCATGCCTGAGAGCAGGGAGAATGGATTTCTTAGAACTCTTAAGGAATGCAATCTTGTTTTATTATTTCATTCTGTTTTTAATTTGCTGCAGATTCTAAACTGTTGTGAAAATAAATTAGATGGAGAAAAGTTATTGCAACATGAAAGAGGGTAATATATATATATATATATATATATATATATATGATGAGATATATGGAGAGAGAGAAAAAAGATAAGAGAAGGCAAAAGAAATGTATGGAGTAAGGATTAGTCAACATTAAATATGGGATATTCTTAGAAGAAGAGTCAAGATTTCATGTGCAAACTTTTAAATTGTCTGACAGATCAATAGCAACAAATGGAAATGTACATATCCACACTGTGGGAGAGACTACAGAGATTATATGGGAGGAAGCAGGGTTCTTCTTTGTCAAGTATTCCTGTGCTTGAGGATTGCATAGAAAAGGAGCAGAAAGACAGAACGTATCTAATATGAGACTAGAACGCATCAATAGTTTCACAAGAAGTTCATGGGAAGATGCAGGGTAGAGAAATGGTCCAGTTTAAAGTAAGCAAGTAACTGTAAATATGAGAAGAAATAGTGGGGTTTGATTTTTAGGATGGCAACAGTGACGTCGAGCCTAGACTTTCAGTGTGGTGGAGGTGATGATGGCCCATGTGGGTGAGTGGACAGTAAGTAGAGTTTACCAGTCTATATCTACAAGAATCACAGGGTAAATAAGGGATGAAGATAACTGAAGGGATGGGGGAACTTGTAGATTTACACAAGCACTTCCTGGTTTGATGAGAACCATTCATTATTTGTTCATATAGCACATATGAATTTGACATTGGATCTTTTTTTGTTATAAACTAATGGGTGCTACTGTGAGGTTTTCTTTAAATTTTCAACTTTATGGCTTTTCATAACTCACTGTTTTGTAGAATAAGGTGTAAGGTATTCTGGGTTACATCCAATTAAGGAAATCTGGGAAGATTTTTTTTTTCTTAAATAATGAGAAGAGGGTTTGGAGGCACAGAAGGTGATTTCTCAACTTACTAAGTTAAAATAAGAGATTTTTTTCTTCTGGAGACTAAGTTCTAGAAATAGTTTTAGTATACCTAAAAAAATGGAGAGAAATATTGTATAAGTATCATTAAACAGCCCTGATTTGCAGGATAAGCTCTGTTGTTTATTGATAATGGTTTTTAAGTATTTCCAGTCTAGTACATTTCTACAGACCTAGGGCAGTGCTGAGCTTAATTGCTTTTATGAAACCAACTACAAATGAGATTGAAGATTTATAAGAAACCACTGTATTGATAATTTTCTCCTTCCCTTTGTAAGTATGTTGAATGATTCAACCATGAAGGCTTTTTTTTTAAACATACAATTTTGTCTTTGATTAGAACCCACTAATGAATCTTTAGAGGTTTTCTTAACCATAGACAGTATGCTTGGTGCTATGAGGAAAATGACATTATATAAAATATGGTCTCTGTTTGAAGGAGAAACCAAAAAAAAGATTTTTAAAAACCTGCAAAACCAACTTCTAAAACAGTTAATAAAATGATTCCTAATGATCATCTGCTATACTCATATATTTATGCCTAGCCAAATTGTCATCAGGGAGGCTTCATCCAGCAACTGATGGAAACAGATGCAGAAACCCAAAGCCAAATATTAGGCAGAGCTCAGGGAATCCTGCAGAAGAGGGGCATAAGCTTGTAGGAGACAGTGGCTTCAAGTGCACCACACAAAAACCCACAGAACCAACTGACCTGGGCTCATAGCTCACAGAATCTGAACCAACAACCAGGGAGCCTGCATGGGACTGACCCAGGCCCTTAGCACATATGTTACAGTTGTACAGCTTGGTCTTCTTGTGGGACTCCTAACAGTGGGAGCAGGGGTTATTTCTGACTCCCTTGCCTGCTTTTGGGACTCATTCCTCCCACAAGATTGCTTCATCCAGCCTTAATAGAAGAGGAGGTTCCTAGTCTTTGTGTAAATTGATATACCAATGCTGGCTGATACGCATGGGAGGCCTGCCCTTTTCTGAAGAGAAACAGAGGAGAAAGAGATGAGGGATGGGAGGAGAGGAGGGAGGAGAAACTTTGGTTGGGATGTAAAACAAACAAACAAATAAACAAATAAATATTGTGATGATATATTGTGTACCCTAATAAAATTTGCCCAAAGATCAGAGAACAGAACAAGTCACTAAACATAGAGCCAGGCAGTGGTGGCACACGTCTTTAGTCCCAACACTTGAGAGTTACATGCCTTTAATCCCAACACTTGAGATCTCATACGTTTATTTGGGAAGCACACATACCTTTAATCCCAGCCCTAGAGAGGTTGAGACAGGAAGTGACATGGCAGGGCAGAGAAAGGTATATAAGGCGTAAGGAGACAGGAACGTCCCTTTCAGCTAGAGGCTTTTTCAGGCTGAGGAGTTGGTGAGGTAAGAGGTGTGGGCTGTGGCTTGTTCCTTTGTCTCTCTGACCTTTCAGCATTTGTACCAATATCTGGTTCTGGGTTTTTTATTAAAAGACCTATTAGAATTCAAGTTACAATAAATAAATAAATAAATAAAAACAAAAAAAGCACACACACACACCAAAACAACAACAAAAGAAGCAAGTGATATTTTCAACTCTATTAAAGCAAAATAAAACACTGCCACCACCATTGCCACCACTGCTGCTGCTGGGGCCACCATCCCCTGACAAGGCAATATGGAATTAAAACAGTATATATAGACATATTTGTGTGCATATACACTATGTGTGAATGTGTATACATGTAGGCATGTATGTGTACCTTTGCCTGTTATATGTCTGTAACATAATTTAAGAGCATCAACACCTGAGAACAAAAGACACTCAATTCAAAGCCACGTTTGTTCTCCTATCTGGACTAATAATCTCAACTAGTCAATCCTAGTCATTTTATGTAGTGGGCAGCTGTTCCAGCTTTGACCTGGAAGTGCTACCCGTAGTGAGACTTCTGGTAACTGCCGTGCCTACCTATGACCTGCCTCTGGGGCAGGGTGAAGATGGGAGCCCTTAACAACCAAGATTATTACGTGCTCCCTCTCGGTTCCTTATGATCCTGGATGCCGGAGGGTAGACTGAGCAGAGTTCTCCAAAGAACCCTGCTGGACTGCACCTCAACTCTGCCAGATCCTGTAACCTATCCCTTTAATTTTAAAATGAACACTGTATTATTATTTCCATATTTCCATTGTTGAATATAGATACTATGTGTACTTAGCTTGGGCCTTGCTACAATATCTCTGTTCTACATCACTTGTACATCCAGAAGTTTCTTACATTGTATAAGTGTCTATTTATTCATTCATTTATGAATTTAGAAAATAGTTTCAGAGGAGAGATTTGAACCATTTGTTGGCAGACTCTGAGTTACAGCAATGAAATAAGGAAACCCTGAGAGGGATTTCTTTTTGTTCACATTGCCCTGGATATTCTCTGCTGTTGTGGGGTCAGGCTGCTTATTTGTTTTAGCGAGTCACTGAAAAAAAAATCTGCCCAAGCTCTTCACTTTGAATTATGATGCTATTGATTTTTTGCAAGAGTTCGTTTTGTTTCCAATTAAAATTTAGTAGCGTATAGGGTGAAAGGTCAGGTTGAAATGCCACAGATAAGAAGGGGCCAGGGATATGGCATGGCTTTCCCAGGGTCAAACCTGTTACCCAAGTCAGCAACTCTATGTCCTAAAATCAGCACCGGTGAACACCTTTGGCTTCTATTGATCTGCTGTCTAGATAGAGGAAGCCACTGGGAAGTAAGTTCTCCTGCCCATTTCATGACCCTGTGCTCTGTGTTCCTGACACATAATGGTTGTTCAAAAGATGTGGACTGACAGACCGATTGATGTTCAAGTTCTTTCTGACTCACTCATTCTATGGTTCTATGTACATATCCACCATTTTCCTAATTAGACCCCTAGGATCTTAATGGCCAGGACTGAGGGCTTTTAATTATTTTGTCCTCTCTCAGTCCCTTTGAATGTATGTAATGCTTTAAAGAGACTTAAGGAAGTCGAGTGGCAATTAGTTTAAATTACAGTGATATCTAATTATATTATTAGAATATTTGAAGGCCTACTTTTATGGTATGTACTCCTCTGTCTCATGTCATAGTGCATATTCCACCCATATTTTCAGCCTAACACTATATTATATAATTTCTTTGAACATATGAAATACAGTTTTATACATTAAAGATATTTTGTTTTCTGACATGTGCTCAGGATTTCCTCACTACCAACTCACATAAAACTCAGATAAATACAAACATACCTGACTTCTTTCTGTTAGTAATGTAAACAACGTAAAGTAATTTCAGCATTATTTGTAGTTACCGCACTCACTGAGAGGACATGTGGGGTCAAAGTAGAGGACAATGTATTCTACCTCAGACAAAGGAAAATTCATCAAAACAAAGTAGTCTGATATTTGATCGGAAAGCCACTCTTCTGCAAACTTCCTTCAAACCTATGTACAAATTCCTCTCTTTCTTTCACTTTCCTCTCCAAGCAGCTCATTCTTCTTTTGTCAATAACTTTTGCAGTTGCTATCAATTCCTCAGTGGCTGCCAACATCCTTTCATCAAGGTAGCTGACTGGAATTATGATTCCTATCTCCCTTTCTCATCCCTGACAGAGACATCAGATCTCAAGGCACTAACAGCGGTGAGTCCTATGCTGGGGACAGAGAATTGCTGTAGTCCCACCTTTACGTTCCAGTGAGGACTGTTGCATCAT
Source organism: Peromyscus aztecus (assembly GCA_902168405.1). NCBI lineage: Eukaryota > Metazoa > Chordata > Mammalia > Rodentia > Cricetidae > Peromyscus > Peromyscus aztecus. The sequence goes on along the minus strand of CABHPQ010172288.1, from coordinate 6,671 downwards.
ACCCCTGCAGAGGTACTGGCCACATTACTTCTGATTCAGGATCATCCCAGGTCAACTGGTACATTTGAGGAAATTCCAGTCAATGTCCTGGTACTTTTATAGGAAATTTGTTACTAAACTTACTAATTGCCAATTTTCCATTACAAAGATATCATCCAATATTTTGGGAAAATTGTGTGTTCATTGTCTAATACCTTTCACAAGATCATGAGAATTAAGTATCATGTAAACTACAAAGCATTCTTAGAAAACAAAACTATGCTGAGATTATTGCTAAAATTAATGAATAGCTATTTGAGTAATATTCTTCTTAGTTTAAAATGTAAGCCAATAAGTGGCTTATTTATGGAATAATGAATTAAATTTGCATTAATACCTTTTCCTGATTTTCATTTACTTTTGTCAAGTAGAAGTTCTGATTTTGTTATTAATTATCTTTCAGTCCAAAGTTTGCAATTTCATTTGGTAAAGTATCCAGAAATCTAATATTTCTTGTATGCCTATCTAGGGACCACATGATTGACTCTGGTTTCATTAAGAACTATGATGCACTCATGGAGAGGAAATACTAGATTCTTTATAAAGAAATGGAAACTGACAAGTAAAATAAGACATGGGATTAGTTATAATAATATCCTTAATAAATGCTGTTCAAAATATTTTCAAAATGTGAGACCTACACTGTTAGCATGCCATAGACTGTGTTTACTGGCCATGATCAGAACTTTTAGTGGGGATGACGGAGTGAAATAGGATGGGATAGTAGGAGAAATAATATAAAATACTAGCTTTTGAAAACCTAAAAAGAGGGAGAAGGAAAAAAGGGAGGAAGAGAGAAAGAGGGGGAGAGATTCTGAAGTGAAATATATTTATCAGTATGAGTCATGGTCACACAAATTTGAAATCACTGCGTAGAGAATCATCTATAGTATCTCAGGCTAGACGCCCCTGTCACCAATGCAGGGGACAGTCCCCTAGTGGATCAGCACTTGCATAGAGCACACACAGCCTGGGCAGTAAGAAAGTTCCTATGAGAAGTGTCCATGTTTTGAGCTTGTGTCGTTTTGAGGTTATAACACTCAGAAATGAATTTCTTCAAGAGCTAAAGAGGGTTTGATATTTATAAACAATGAAGTCTGTAAACATCATTGTTTATTGCTGTCTTGCCAGATAGATCATTTTATTGAACTACAGAGAAACTGAAGGTAGGAGGCAAGTCACTGAAATGGGGAAAAGATTAAACAGGTTTCCAAAGAAAAATGTATGGAAACTCTGAGAAGTAATGTTGAGTCAGCATTCTGTAACCCCTTCAGAGGCTGGGAGATGCCTAGACTTTCAATAAGTACACATTGTTCTTCTTATCTAGTGTTACTGGTTTAGAAAATATGTTCTGAAGGTGAATGCAATTCAAATTTAAAAGAACTCACATTTATGATGCATAAGATATAAAATAGTTGTACTTGTAGTGAAATATCCACAAATATAAACTGAATATTTATCCACTAAGATATATTTATCCACTAAATAGTATATTTCTAACTTGTAGGACAGTGGAAAAACTTAATAAATTCTAATAAATTCAAATTCCCCCTTATACAATATATTGAAAATTGTGATTTAGAGAATGCTTCCAAAGGGATTGAATGAAATAGTCAATTAATGAAAGCTTTATTTCAGCCTGCTACTGTATTTTCAGTACAGAATTTATTGTTAGAAATTTATTTTGCTATTTTCAGGTTCATAATATTCTAGGGACATATAACATTATAAAAATTAAATATTTAATATTTTAATCTTTAAATTGGTTTTCTTTTTGTGTTTTTTCTATAGTTCTGTAAAATCCAATTATATAGTTCAATATTGGAATAGTTATTTCTTACATATTAGATGGGAAAAATCCATGCTCAAACGTAGTAAGAATGCATCACATTTCACATGCATTTCTGTGGTATGGACACGAGCAATGTTAACCTCACTCACTCTATTAGCATATATTTTTTAATTGTGTCCTCATGTCTGTGGGGTTATGAGTGTATGGTGTATAGATTGTGTCCATGCTGATGAGTGCTGTCCTATGCTTCATCAGAGGACAGAAGAGGGCATTGAATGTTCTTCTCTATCTCTTTCGGCATCACTCCTTTAAGACAGCATCTCCACCTCAACCTTGAGCTAGGACGGCTGCCAGCAATCTCCCATGAGCCTCCTCTTCCCCACTCAGCAGTGATATGGTTATAGACATGCACATAGCTACTTATGTCTATACTGGAATCCATACTCAGGTCCTCATGGTTGTTCAACAAACGCTCTTACTGCTGAGCCACAGCTCCAGGCCTTTGTTCACTTCTCTGTACTATTCTTTTTCAGTGTTACTGTTCTTCCATTTGTGCCTCATTGGATTAAGTCAATATTCATAAAGCTTTATCATGTGTGCTCCTGGATGTGTTAAGAGTAATTTTCAGCATCTACACTTCCTTTAACTGCTCTAAAATAACCTCAATGGCACAGAAACTAATAACTGAAAATTATTTCAGTCAAACAATTTTGAAGAAGTAGTTCTTAATATTTTCTTCATTTCAGATGCTTAAAATTATAAGAAAGGAACTGGAGAGATGAGCCAGGAAACTGGAGATGTTATCATGTGGCTTTTGTTAAAATGTTAAATAAGTTATTTGAAAATAATCTAAACATAATATATTAATAATTCCAAATTTCATAAATTTTATTTTAACCCATAAGAAGAACGTTAAAGATTTGTGTATTGTTTTTACGTAGTGAACAAAGCCCAGAAATGTAATTTGGTATGAATGGGGGACATTCTTGGGACCACTTTTTTTTCATTTAAGCATAAAGGTAATGGAAACTGTGAATAAGAACTATTTCAGATTCTGGGTTGAAATAGTCATCTCCTTTGACAGGACTGCTCTGCAGGTATGCATAGTCTCCTCTCTCCAATCAGAAGCAGCACATGAGAAGTATGACTGGGTTCAATAGCTAGACACAGCAGCAGGAGCAGGAGAGATGGCTCAGCAGTTCTGATTTCCTCTGTGGCAAAAGACCCGGGTTCAGTTTCAAGTACCCACACTGTGGCTCAAATCTGCCTGTAACTCTAGCTCCAGGGGCTCCAGTGCCTCCCTCTGACATCACCCTGCACCTGCATATACATGTCTATACACACACATAAATAAAAAGTAAAACAAATTTTTAAAAAAATACAAAAGACACTCTAAATAATAGTAATAAGTTATTATAAATAACATTATTGAAAGGTCAAGGGGGTGTTTGCACGAAGCCCTTACTTCTATGTTCTAGTTTCTTTGGCTCAGAAGGTACTCTGTATGCTCCAGAAAGAGAAACCTGGACACCAACCCAACCACAAAATCCTCGACTTTACAGTCTATCCTGCCCGTAAGATGTTGCAGACAAAACAAAATATTTCTAATGGAATTCTTGTCAGAACTACTACAAATGATAGAACAGGTAATTCTGAGGACTTTATCTTAAGCAAATCTTGACTAGAAAATAAATTAAGAAACATGGGGCTGGAGAGATGGCGCAGAGGTTAAGAGCACCGACTGCTCTTCCAGAGGTCCTGAGTTCAATTCTCAGCAACCACATGGTGGCTCACAACCATCTGTAATGAGATCTGGTGCCCTCTTCTGTATACATAATAAATAAATAAATCTTTAAAAAAATACATTAAGAATTTTATTAAAATAACTCACTACACCCTCACCTCGGTCTATGTCACATTTGGGTATGAAATTGCTACTTGGAAGTTTCCATTAATCTCTTTATGGCACATTGTCATATTAAATAATGCATATGGTACTCATAGAAACTGAATTTGTAGTTCAGGATCAGGCTTCTTTCCTCATGTGTACTGTGAGATAATATCACAAACATCACCAAATGTCGCTTTTCACAGTGATCAGTCACCTGATCTTCCCTGTGATGGTTTTCCAATATTCTCCAGGAAATCACTTGCACTTTTAAAAGATTAATTGATTAATTGATTGATTTACTATTTATTAATTCTATGTTTTTCACATCATGTATCTTGATCCCATTCATTCCCCATCCCTTCACACCCTCCCTCTGCCCCTTTAATCCTCCCAATAGAACAAACTTAAAGATAAAAAAGAAGAAAATAAAATGAGAAAAATAAAAAAGGAAAAGAATTAAAAATCTCATCATATTGGAAGCTGCAGTACGACCTGTCAAGTCATGCCATATATGCCTTTGTTCATACATCCCTACTTGCAAGTGTTCACTGCAAAGAGTCATTGGTCTGGTTTGAGGTCTCCACTACACATTTGATGTTGGGTCCTCACTAGGAGTCTTCCTGGACATCTTGCTGTCACCCTATGTTGTGGAGATCCTGAAGCTTTGGGTCTGCAGGTCAGGTCCCTTCACGTGCTTCCTCAGATCATAAATGGAGTGGATGCTGGGGCAGGCCAAGGCATACCCCTGGGTCTGGACCTGGGCTAATCGCCTTTCCCATAACATATCGATACAATGCCAATTAGCCAAGGTTCTCCATTTGTATATAACATATTTAATTCATTGTTATCTATCTATCTATCTATCTATCTATCATCTATCTATCTATCTATATCTATCTATCTATCTATCTATCTGTATGTATGTATATCTATAGATCTAGATATTTGATAACAGGAATGAGCTCACATAACTATGAAAGTTGAGAAGTCCCTTGATCTTCCATACAAAGAGCATAGAAGAGCATGTGATATACTTGAAGTCTAAGCTGAGTCTAAAGACCTAAAAACTAGAGGATCTTATATATAACCCACAGTACAAGAGAGAAGAAGACATGCAATTGATCTGGCAGGTAGGCGGGCACAAAAAGGAATGAGCTCATCATTCTTCCATCTTTCTTTTCAGATCCCAAAAGATTGGAGGATGCCTCCGTTCATTGTCTTTACTTGAGTCTGCACATTCACACAGTGATCTCATGTAGAGGAACTCTGATAGGTAGGTACATCTAGGAAAGATATTTAATCACATTTATGGACATCCCCCACCAGGACATGCAGACATAATGCTACGGCAATCATTCTAATTAAAATTGTAGTTAATCTGTGATATGAATGTTATCTATGTGTCAACTACATTACCATTTCTTATTTTAAACTGTACTTTGGCAAGAACTGAAGATGTTCATAGAAATCAGTTTTAACAGTCTTTAATGAGATTTAAATATTTTAATGAAATTTAAACCTATTTAAATTTAGTTGATTTTTAATGAGATATTAAGACTCTTATAAACCCATGGTAATGGCTACGATGGTTAGAAGGAAAAATGTAGTTTATGGTCAATTCCATAACTTTTAGCCATGTTCTCAAAATATCTTAAGTCCTCGTTGTGTACATTACATAGAATGAGTAGGACAAAATGAGGGAAGTTCTTGTAACTCCCAGAAGACAGTGAAACTGTTCATGAACTAGTAGTACCTGGTCTCAAGTAGTTTTGATTCTTAAAAGAACAGCTAGAACAAATTTTGCCTTACTATCACTTCTAGGTCTGTAATAACCCTGATGGGCATGACTGCAATAGACAAGCATTTTAGAACAGAGAGGAGAATACCAAAATGTCATCACTACTTTTCTCTAATTGCAGTCCCATCAGAAAATAAACATAGTTATTCTTTGTCAAGTAACTATCTTGTCATTATTCTAGGTTTATGTGTACAAAGTTACTTATTTAATTATAATTTGAATTCCTCATCTATAAGTAAAGTGATATTATGTTGAATCCACAGTATCTTATTCTCATCCTCAATGGATGAGAGTTCAGTGTGCATAGCTAAGCACAAACCCACAAAGTTCCTTCCTAGGACATAGATCTAAAGCTGTGGCTCTTCAAGTATAGAAAACATTGCCTAGAGCAGCGGTTCTCAAATTTTCTAATGCCGTGACCCTTTAATACAGCTCCTCATGTTGTGATAACCCCCAACCATAAAATTATTTTCATCGCTATTTCATAACTGTAATTTGCTACTGTTATTAATTGTAATGTAAATATCTGTATTTTCTGATGGTCTTGTGTGAGCACTGTGAAAGAATTGTTCAACCCTCAAGGGAGTCATGACCCACAATATGAGAACAAGTGAACTAGAGATAACATTTAGCAAAATCCAGGACATTTTTTGTTGTCTCAACTGGACATTGCTACTGTGGTTTAGAGGAAGAGGTTATCTCGTATCTTCACATCAAACACAGAACTCAAATTCTAAAAAAGAGAGTGCCGAGGGATCAGCGGCACAAAATATCAACTGTTTGAATATGCACAGGTATTTCATTGAGAAACTTACAAATTCCACTGAGTACTAGTTAAATGACGCTGAGAATCTCATATAAATTTCACATTAGGATCTAAGATTTAAAAAAAATCTATGAAAATAAATTTAAGAAAATAATAGGAAGATTATGAGTTAAGAGTTTCATTTGCTCTTGTTTTGAGTATTTTGTAGCCATATAGATTTTATACTTATGAAATAATCTGTCAAAAGCCAGGTTTTCTAGGAAATAGACACTCATGGTAAATTTTACATGCCAATTTGGCTCAGTTGTGGTATATGGCTGTGAGAGAGAGAGAGAGAAAGAGAGAGAGAGAGAGAGAGAGAGAGAGAGAGAGAGAGAGAGAGAGA
>CABHPQ010172287.1:0-34030 GCA_902168405.1 Peromyscus aztecus | reverse complement strand
AAAAGGCATAGTGTTCTCTCTCTCTCTCTCTCTCTCTCTCTCTCTCTATCTATCTATCTATCTATCTATCTGTCTCTCACTGTCTCTGCCTCTGTATGTCTGTCTGTCTGTCTGTCTCTCTCTCTCTCTCTGTTTTCCATATCCCCCAGGTTACTCTCAAACTCATGTCCTCAAGAACCCCCCTTGCCTTAGCCTCTAAGTATCTAGGGCTACAGGCTGATACCCCACACCTGTTTGCCCTGCTGCACAGCCCTAAAGCAGGTCCTTAACCCCTTTCTATTACACAACTCTCCTAAGGACTCCATAAAACTTTTGTTCCTTGCAGATTCTCACAAGGGCTATTTGGCATATCAGAAATTAACACAGAGAAATATTTTAAATGCCATCTGTTATTTAAAAAATATTAAACCCATTACATGGCAATACACAGAACATATTTTTATGATAACTATATTATTCCGACAACAATTACTGAGGAGAATGAAGTGCTTTTGCATTTTGTTAATCTCCTCATTGTCCTGCTTAATAGGAAGCAGCTGCGCTGCTCAGCCTGTTGCTAACCTGCCATTCAGTGTGGGGGAAACTCTGTCTCAGGAGAAGAGTCCCAGGCAAAGCAGCAGCATGTTGCTGTGGCTGCTGATGGGACACCAGCCTCTGCCTTCCTTCCGGATAGAGTCCTGCTTGGTGCCTTTCTGTCACAAGGCTACTGAATTCTTCAAATCTCTTAATTTTCTTACTGATTTATTTTTAATCTGTGTTCAACCAATACATAAAACATAAACATTGTCTTTATTATGTGGTATCTTGTAGGATTAGTCATGTGTACACTTCATCATGTTCAGATCACATTAGTGATATCTATTTCCTTAAACATTTATAAAATTCTTCCATTTTCATAATGTTTTTCTAAAGTTTTGCTTATTTATTCTTAGTGATTTTGTACATGAATGTTATCTATTTAGACCATGTCCACTGTTGAACCACCACCACTTCCCAGTTCCCTCTCTCAACTTCATCTCTTTCTCCTCTTCCTCCTCTTCTTCATCCACGGCCCACTGAATCCAATTAGTGTTGCCCAAATGTACATGAGAACAAGTGACCATTCAGGGCTTAGCACTAAATGGGAAATGTCTGTCTCAGCCCCGTCCCCAAGGGTCAGGAAACATCCAGGAAAGGGGGGTGGAAAGACTGTAAGAGAGGAAGGTTGTCATGTCTTCTGGACAGGACAAGGGCTTTTGAACCCATGAACTCACAGCTACTGTGGTTGCCCACACAAGACCCATCCAGACAACATTCCAGCATGGAGAGGGGAGGGACTGACAAGAGCCCACCCAAAGCACCACACGTCCACTCCTTCTGTCTTCGTGTGTGATCAGCTCGTATTTAATATCCTTTTGCCCCTTTGTCTTACTCCTTCCTGAAGAAGCAGATCTCTGGGCTGCAGTTCACAGCCCTGGAGAACCCTCCCATGGGATAGAGTTCATAAACACTCAGGGCAAAAGACGGACGCCTCTACTCTTTGAGTTCCTGGATTTGTTTCTCAAATGTCTCTGTGGAGCAGCTGGTGAAGCAGAAAACAGACAGGAGCTATTTGGAATTCAGCAGGAATTAGCACACCTATGGCTGCAGAGGCCATTCGTCTGGGACACACGGCAAAGAGGATGTCTTTGCTTCTACAGCAAACGGAGGTCCCGTCCACAACATGGGACAGGCCAAAAGGATTCATTTACTCTTTTTTTGAGTTTTAGAGAAAAGTTTATTATAGATTTATAAATGGGAGCTTAAGAAGGAGAGACAAAGTCACACTGTTTGATACATGCCAGCGTGGAGGTCGGCCACATGGCAGACAAACAGCCATATGGCCAGGAGGGGGGTTTAGAGAAAGATGAAGGAGGGAAGCCAAATACTTAGGCTTAGGGCAGCTTTAGAAAGAAAAAGGCAGAAGAAGAAAAAAAGAAGGAAAGAAAAGTTACCCTTTTCTGAGCCAGAACCCAGCCTGGATTTATTTGCTTATTAAAGTGTTTTGAGGGGTAGGCAGAGACAACTGCAGTAACAGGGATTATTATAATATATATTATATTATACACAATTATATATTAATACATTATATCTGAAATATAGTATATTAATTATAGTCTATAATTAAAATGGAATTTGTACTATGATTAAAAAATAATGGGCTGAGTGCTGTGGCACAGGCCTTTAACCTCTGCACTCAGGAACCAGGAGCAGGTGGATTTCTGTGAGTTCCAGGCCAGCCAGGTCTACATAGTGAGAGTCTGTCAATAATAATGATGGTAATGGTGGTGGTGGTGATGATGGTGGTGGTGGTGGTGATGGTGAGGGTGGTAGTGGTGGTGGTGGTGGTGGTAGGGTAGTGATGGTGGTGATGATGGTGGTGGTGGTGATGGTTATAGTGATGGTAATGAAATACATTTTAAATGCTTTTTTATAGAGGAGTAAGATTTGTTTGTTTTAATAATTTTCCTTACTGCCAAAATTTCACAATCTGTTTTCAGTTGTATGCAGTTAAAGGTTTGTAACAGTACTCCCAATTTTCCGGCTAATCAGAATGTAGTGCCCAGCAAACATTAAGAGTTGATTGTTTTGTTTCCTTCAGAATTGAAAGCCCAGAGCTGGAAACCATCTGAGGCTGGGTTTTCCAAAACTAGCAAGGAGTCATCTCAGCGCCATAGTTAGAAACAGAAAGGCAAGGCTGGGGAGTCTGTGGCGTAAGGTGTTGGGATAATCTTTTTGTACACTGTGTGAAGATGTGTCTCTGTTTAACCTCACCTGCCTTTAAGGCACCTTCTGTTTGGTTTAATAAAGAGCTAAACAGCCAACAGCTAGGCAGGAGAGGATAGGAGGGACTTCCAGGGAGAGAGGGGAACTCTGGGAAAGAATTGGAGGTGTGGAAGATTCACCAGCCAGACTCAGAGGAAGTCGGACCGGATGTATAATACTGAGGAGAGGAAGTAACGAGCCACGTGGCAGAATGAAATGGATTAATTTACATTTTAAGAGCTAGTTGGGAACAAGCCTAAGCTAAGGCCAAGCTTTCATAATTAATAAAGAGTCTCCTCTCTGTGTCATAGGGAAATGCCCTGATGTATGTCTGGGATGCAGGCTCTTTTCCCTCCCTGAGAAAAGACTCACCAGACAAGACAGATTAAAAACCCACTGAGAGTTCTGAGAACAGCTTCTCATTTTAGCTGATTCTCCCTCTTTCCCCTGCTCTAGAGGAAAGTATTTTCCTGGTGGATATTCTTAGGGTTACACGTCTGGTTCCTGAGACTCATTGCCTAGTGTTAAGGCAGACCTGTATAGGAGTTAAAATTCAGTAATGGAGATGCAGAAAGTTAATTTCTACCACGGTGCAAAAGGACAGTACAGGAGCCAGAAAGCCTGAATCTTAGCCATTTGCAGCTGATCAGTCCTGTGAGACCATTGCAGCCAGATGCACTCTTGACAGACATGCATGTGGCACCAAAATCTTAGGAGGTTGCTTCTGAATTTCAGCATGACCAGTCATTTCTGTTTCCTTCCTTTGCTTATCTGGACTTTTGACTTCCACCAGCGCCCGCCTCTGCCCTCAGCCTCTGCCCCTCACATCCTACTTCTCTAGTCTATGACTCCAGCTAGGTAATGTCCCTTAAGATTTTAGAGTAACACGAACTTTAGACCAACAGCTGTGGAGCCTGCATGGGAACGAACTAGGCACTCCTCTGCATACGGGAGACAGTTGTGTAGCTTGGTCTGTTTGAGGGGCCTCTGGCAGTGGGATCGGGATCTATCCCTGGTGCATGAGCTGGCTTTTTGGAGCCCATTACCTATGGTGGGACGCCTTGCTCAGCAGTGGGGAGGGGCTTGGTCCTCCCTCAACTGAATGTACCAGGCTTTGCTGACTCCCACGGGAGCCCCTACCCTTTTGGAGGAAGGGATGGGGGCTGGGGAGAAGAGTCTAGGGGGAGCAGTAGGAGGGATGAGAGGGTAATCTGTGGTTGTTATGTAAAATGAATAAAAAATATTTTTAGAGTGAATCTTGTTTGCAAGCAAAAAAAGTAATCATGTTGCAGTTGTTGGGTTTTTAATGCATTGGACAGTTTCCGCATCTTTTGTTAAATATTCGTGCTGTGTTTCTTACTGTGCTTGGTTCATACTACTTGTTTGAAACCTTACTGGATAAAGTGCTTGCGGCTGGTGGGTCTTACTCGTGAATCTGGGAGTGGGGTGGGGCATGCCCCAGAGGTTTGACACGTGGGACAGCAAGCAGAGGGGAGAGATGCACCCTGAACTGGTCGGCATCTTCCAGTGTGTGGCCACCCCAATGAAAAAAGCTGGAAGGAGGGGCCACAAGTGCCTATATGCCTTTGGCTGTTCCAAGAAAATGCTGTTATTGTGCTGATATCAGACTCCAAGGTCTTCAGCCTTGAAGGGGACCCCATGTCTGCCTTTCTCCAAAAGTTTCCCAGGCTTTTAGCCCTGCTGCAGGACTATTGAGGTGTCCTACCCTCTGGTATGGGAACCAGGCTCTCTGCTCTCCAGTGAGTCGTTGCTGGACTACCTATCTTCCCAAGCATGCAAGCTGCCCCAATAACTCATATATATGTACATATCTATCACATATATGCACATATCATACACAAACACACATATATATGCATTTGTCCTTATGATGCTGTCCTCTAGATAACCCTAGTACACCACTTTCTGTGCATGAACTTGGTATCGTATAACTCAAGACCCATAGTGTAGCATGAACAGGACAGATGGCTCAGTGTGTAAGAGTACTTGCCCTGCTAGCATGAGGACCTGAGTTCAAGCCCTTGTAAAGTTTCTACGTAAAAAGTCGGGCATTGGATTCACATGCCTGAAGCCCCAGCACTGGGGAGTGGAGGGGTGGAGACAGTCAGACAGGCAGATCCTGCTGCTAGCCAATTTGCAGAATTTGAGCCAGAGCTTGTAGCTAGAGTTTTCCTGCCTTGCCCACAGTCAGGACAAATCTTTGTCACCCGCCAGTCCCACAGCCGCTCAGACCCAACCAAGTAAACACAGAGACTTATATTGCTTACAAACTGTATGGCCGTGGCAGGCTTCTTGCTAACTGTTCTTATATCTTAAATTAAACCATTTCTATAAATCTGTACCTTGCCACGTGGCTCGTGGCTGACCGGCATCTTCACATGCTGTTTGTCATGGCGGCGGCTGGCAGTGACTCCCTGCGCCTTCCTGTTCTTTTAATTCTCTCTGTTAGTCCTGCCTATACTTCCTGCCTAGCCACTGGCCAATCAGTATTTTATTTATTGACCAATCAGAGCAATTTGACATACAGACAATCCCACAGCAAGAGCTTCTGGTGCAGGGCTCTCTCTCAACTCAATAAGACAGAGAGCAATACGGGAAGGACATCCCACATCTTGCTCTGGCCTCTGCATGTGTATTCATGGGCGCACATGTGCTCATACTCATGTGTGTGCAATACACAAAGCACACACACATGAGAACTAAAAGCAAAACCTAGAACCATTAACTCTAACATTTATAGGATGCAGACTTGTAAAGGGAATGTTTGTATTTCCATCATAAAGGAGTTCTGGGTGTAAGGCAAAGAGGGAGACAGTCTGAGGAGGTCATTCTGTGTTCATGTGCAGCTCATTTGTGACTCCTTAGAACACATTGTTGATGGATGCTCTGGCCTTTCAAGGTAATCCAGTGCTCCAGAGTTCATTTTGAAAGCTTATTTCTCTGCACTGACAAATCAATGTGCTTTATTTTAATCAGTGAGTTGGCCAGAGAGAAGTTGCCTGGAAGGCTTGCCTTTCCTTCAGACTCCCAGTCAGCAACCTCGGCATGGATTCAACCCACTCAGAAGTTTCTCAAATTCCCTCAGCTCACAGTTTTAATTATTGGAAGCAACTGAGTGATGTTCACATTTGAGCTTAAATATGTTCAACTGGTGAGTCAAATCTTAGGGCTGATTTTGTTGTTATTAGTGTTTTATTTATTCCTTGAGAGTTTCATACATGTATACAATTTGGTTCGATCATATTCATCATTCCTTTTTTTGCTCCAACTGCTCCCAGATACCCACTGCACTTCCCAGCTTCATCTTCTCCTCCTCCTTCATAACCCACTGGGTGTGAGGTCATCTTTTGAAGCACAGGCAACCCACCAGTCTCCACAATGCTGAGGAAAGCTGCCTTTCCCTCCAGAAGTAGCTGTCAACAGCCAATAGCTCTTCAGCTAGGAATGGAGACTCAGGAGCCATTCTGTTGTGGAATCTTGACTAGGTTATCTTGTGCAGGTAAACCACAGCTGCTGTGAGTTTTGGAGTGGAATGGTGCAGTGGATAGCTGTTTTATGACCCTGAAGCACAGCCCTGGAAACGTAGCAGGTAACTACTGTACCTGCTATAACCTTGAAGTACATGCCCCTGGGGCGTGGCCTCTCAGCTACCCTTAAGACCTGAGATGCACATACACATCTCCTCTGCTCTCCCTTGTGGGCTTAGATGCAGGACTGACTCAGAAGACCAGAACCGTATAAGACTGTGCCCCAGCACTCTAGAACCTGTGACAATTCTGTTCTGCACAGTGAGTTTTTATCCCCTAATAAATTCCTTTGCCCTTTAAGCAGACTCCACGGATTTCTTGCATTAGGATGGCTCTGTTACATTCAGGATGCAGCCTTTCTAGACTTTCCCCCCAAATCTATCAGACAGCTCAGCTAAAAGTTAACATTTTGAGGCATAGGACGAAAGAGTCGCAAAAAAAAAAAAAAAATTTCCCCTGCTAAGGTGTGATGGCACATGCCTTTGACCCCAGCACTCTGAAGGTGGAGGCGGAGACAGATGAGTCACTGTGAGTTCAAGGCCAGCCTGGCCTACAGAGGGAAAACATGGGCCAGCCAAATCTAAGTAATATGACCTTGTCCCAGAAAGACATTTTTTTTACTACTGTACAACCTACCCAGCAGTTTATACTCTGTATATTATCGATAATAAGTGATTTCTTTTAAAACTGTAGGTTATTGTCTTTTCTGTGTATAATTTTATAGTTGTCTGTAAAAATATTATCAGTATATAGAGAGATGGCGTATTTGCCATTTGGGAGGTTGAAGTGTGCATCTCAATTCCATTCCTTCTTTGGAAGGTGAGATCTTCATCTCTTTGGGTTGTTTTTTATTTTATTATTTTTTTTGTCTCTTCACATGCTAGAGTTCTTTCTGTATTTAGGCTCTTAAGCACAGGATGGTATACTCGGGCATGGCTGGAAACACATAAAGTTCCATCTCCACAAAGGTTTAATATTTAGCCATATGGATACAATATTTCTTACAAGGATTTCTCTCCCTATTGAAAATGTTCCAACATTTGAAACATATGACATTCCATGCTGAAATTCTATTTGCGAATCGGGCCATCTGTAGGCAATCAGGAGACACTTTTCCTCAGGGTCTGGCTATTTGCATGGGGTGAATATATGATGTCTTGATAGAGGCATTAAAAAAGAGATCCAAGGAAAATACAAAGGTAGATTAAAATTCTGCTGATGAAATAACTCACTAATCCTCACCTTGAAATGGTGCTACATATTTAAGTGATGGCGCACGGATGTGCCCCTGTGGAGCCCACCTCCCAGCAGATGTTACAACATTCTCTATGGACAGTGGGTGAATTCCTCCACCAGAACCCAGCCTGTGCATTTCTTATGATTTATCATCAAACACCCATGCCCGTAAAGCCCTCTAAACAAATTTATCATTTAGTAACAATACAAAACACATCTCATCTTTATGCAGGGACATTTCTCTTCTGCTCAAAACTGCCCAACTCTACCATCCCCCTACCTTGGATTCAAGACATGCCCAGCTAAGTGGGACAAAGTTCATGCACAGAAAGGACTCGGGGGCATCTACAGAAAAAACTGTTTTTTCCCCTCGTCTGTCTTTATCACGCTGTATGTATTTCATTCTTTCACTCTGAAACTCCCTCTTCCTTGAAAGCCCATCTCATACACATGCCTGCCATCCTCCGTGCTCCAGGTGGGTCCTCTTTCTTCTAGGATATGTTAAGCATTCGTCTCCCCAAGCTCCCAGAGTACCTTCTATACATGCCTAATGCATGCATCTTTAAATTTCAAATCTCCTGGTGAGTTTCGCTTAAAACAGAACCTCCCTAAAGAAAAAAAAAAAAAGTGGGTATCTTCTATTCATTTACTCCCAGAGTCCATTGAATCCATAGGAAAAAAAAATCTGGATTAAACTAAAGGGTTTCATCAGGATTGCTTTAAAAGTCCCTTCAGTGCTGGTATTTTATTCTACCTATTGGGTAAATGATCGGAGAAGGGCCCATTATTCTTCATTTAAGGTGTGTGAAATGTCAGGCTGCAGGCTCCAGCTCTATTCGCAGTACAAATTTCTTATGATTTATCGGCTCTCCTCAGCCCATGTGAACACCATCCATCACTAGGAAGCCCAGAGCTCCAGCCTTCCATTCGATTTGGGAATTGTGCCACCGCGAACATACCAAGTCTATTTTAGAATCTGGTAACTAACAATCCTGCCACCTCCACAGCAGCCTGTGGCTGAAGCACAAAATTTCTATTTCTAGGTTGTGTCGTCCAAAAAAAAAAAATGGCTCTTTTTTCCGTGTGTGTGTGTGTGTGTGTGTGTGTGTGTGTGTGTGTGTGTGTGTGTGTTTACAGGAGTAGGTTTTGGAATAGCATCAGGAAGAGGCATTCTAATCAGCCAGGGCATTCATCTACAGCCACCATTGCATCCTAGGGTGGTTGCAGAGCCTTCAAAGATTGGAGGTTGACTCCTCATGAATCTTGGATCTTGGGTCCTGATGACTGCCGTCTGCCTTCTCCACTGACCTCGAACAGAAAGCAGAGGCAGATGGAGAAAGCATATCAGTTTTACATACTTCACTCCAGAAACGGCAGACATTTCTCGTTTGACCAGGAAAACTCAAATGACCCTGAGGTACCTGAGGATGAGCCTGGAAATTACAGAACAGAATGTGTGCAACATGTGAAGGACTCTTTTGTTCTTGACTACAGGTTCCTTGATGTCGGAGGTGTTAACCCAATGCATCCAGTGGCTGTTGGAGTTGACACCATACCTGGGGAGTTCCCTTGCGTATTCCCGGTTCTCTCATAGAACCTAGTGTCTGGGAAGACAAGTTTTCTCTCACCTATTCTTATAACTTGAATAGGAAGCATTCCCCACAAGCTCATGAGCTGAAACACTGATGATACTCTTTTGGAAACTGCTGGAAATGTTAGGAGGTAGGACCTCAGAGGAGGAAGTAGGCCATCAAAGGGACAATTTTGTCCACAGTTTCTTCCCCCCGTACACACACCTGTCCTGTCTCTTCCTGTCTTCCCCCTGCTACCCCTATTGATCTACCTACCTACCTACCTATCTGTCTGTCTGTCTGTCTTTATCTGCATCCTGTCCATCAGGAGGTAAGTATCCTCTACCATACGCTCATGCTGCTCTGATGTTCTGCCTGACTATGACAGACCTCAAGTCAGTAGAGACCAGGATAATGGACTAAACCAAACCCTCTGAGACCATGAGCTGAAATAACCCTTTGCTTCCATGAGTTGTCTGGGTCAGCATTTCACCACAACAACACAAAATCCAACTGATACATCCATCCAGAAGCCTTTAGCTTCAATGGAGATTCTATTAGAGTCTGTTAATTGCTTCAGGCAGAGTGAAAGAGGAAAGAGCTCAGTGAGGAAATCGGGTCAGACAGAGCTGTGGGAACCAGCTTTATCCTCTCTCATCTTGCTTCAGGCCTGTTACCTGGATCCTAATAAGCTTTTAATGGCTGTTCCACCTGGTGTGTCTGAGAGTCATGCTGTCCACACCTTATTTTCCCTGGTAAGCAAATCAATTAAGCTCCAAGCCTCCTTGGCCTCATCTTGTCTGTGTCTTACCCTGACAACTCCCGTTTCATTAGTGCTCTTGGAAAGGGCTCACCTCAATTTGTTTCTCCAGATGTTTTGGTCATCTCGTGTCAGAGTAAGATAAATTTTGTCTAGGATGCTCTGTTGCTCATGCCACGTGATGTGAAGTCTTCCTTGAGATGCTGATGACTGATGCTGCTCAGCTTCAGAGTTAGTAGGATTTGTGGGAGCTCTGCTGGCAGGAGGCTGGTTTCCTCCGAGATGCTCCTGGGATCCAGGGTGGATTACAAGGATCCACAGACCCTCCTCCAGGTGACTGTTGTCCAGATGGGAGGTGTCTTCATCTCCAGAGTGCAAGGACCTGTTTGATTCTTAATGTGTTTACTGGGACAAGGGTGGAGCTTAGTAATGAATGAGGTAATGCATGAATGACTATGCCTATGGAAAAAGAAAGTATTAATTTGGATTGTTTTTTTTTTTTTTCTGCGTATGTGGGTAGGTGGGGTGTTCACCTGTGCAGGGGTTGAACTCAAGATGTTTTATTCAATTAATTGCTTTTCTACTTTATTTTTAAAAACAGTTTAGTAATGTGGGGAAATTTAACAAGGCAACTCCATGTAGCTAAAAAGGAGGTTTATTTTGGGGTAACTTACAGCCAGTAAAGGGGTTGGTTGCAGGATCTAGAAGAGGTGAGGTGCAGTCCAGCGGGGTTCTCTGGGGAACTCTGACTTGGTCTACCATCTAGCGTCCAGGACCATGAGGAACCAAGAGAGCCAGTACATCCAGATCTCTGGTTTTCAGGGTTCCTGTCCTTGCCACATCCCAGGGGCAGATCATAGGTAGACATAGCAATTACCAGAAGCCTCCCTAGGGGTACTGCTTCTAGGTCAAAACTGGAACAGCTACCCACTACACTTTATTTTTATTTCATGGGTATGGGTGTTTTGCCTGCACATATGTCTATGCATTGTATACATATTTGGTACCCAGGAAGGCCAGAAGAGGGTGTCGAATCTCCTGTATCTGAAGTTACAGACGACTGTGAACTACCATGTGAGTTCTGGGACTCGAACCTGGATCCTTTGCAAGAACATCCAGGGCTATTAACTACTGAGCCATCTCTTCAGCCCCAATAGTTGTTTGTTTTGTTTGTTTGTTTGTTTTTGTGTTTTCAATTGCTATCAAAACAATTCTTGAAGCAGTAGGTCCGTGTAGCTACTTCCTTCAAATCTAGGTGGAATGCCACTTTAAGACCTCCCATGCTCTTACCTGTGATTTCTTACCTACCAAGTCCCTATTGTTACCCGACTTGGCCTCCAGGGTCACCTGATGGTAGAAAATAGAAAGAAAGGCATGCTTTTTCCACTTCCAAAAATATCTCGTAAATTAATAAATGGTGGTTCCTATATAAAAGTATGAACCAAAAGCCAGCCCGCCCACAACTCAACTCTTTGAAGGTCTGCAAAGTAGAGGGCAGTAAGAGAACAATTTAAGAAAAGGCCTAAAGCAAAAAAAAAAAAAAAGAGCCCTGCCTTGGAGGAGCCTTAAAATCACCACATCAAACAGTGGAGAATACTCACTGGGGATGTGCATTCCTGGAAGTTCATCTCATCTCCAGCTTCCGTTTTGGTTAAGAAAGATGCTACAGAGTGACTGGGGAATGATCAGGACAGTGTTGCATGTGGACACAGAGAGTGCAGCTAACTACGACAATACTAGTCAACAATCCGCCCCAAAATGGTGAGAGTCTGGGATTTTATGTACTTACTTTGTAATTCCCAAGACCAGGAAGTAGAAGGATTTTGGGCGATAGCTGCATCTATAAGGTGTTCATCTTACATGTGTGAGGACCTGAGTTTAATCCTCACTTTAGAAAAGAAATTAAAAAGCCAGGCATAGTGGTGTGTGCTTATACTCCTAGGGCCAGGGAAGTAGAGACAGGAGGATGCCTTGGTGTCCCTAGGCAGTCAGCCTTACCTAATCGGTGAGCTCCAGGCCCTAGGGAGAGACCCTGTTTCTATGAAAAACAAATGTGACCTGTATCAGAGAAACAACACCTGGGTTTGTCCTCTGGCTTCTACATGCATGCTCATGCACGTACATACACACACACACACACACACACACACACACACACACACACACGACCGATGTGCACATACACCTGCACACAAACTGGACTTAGTGGCTATTTTTTTAAAGGGGAAGACATGAAGTTGGGGTGGGTGTCTAGAGGGAGACGCAAGGGGAATTGGAGGGGAAGTGGGGGATGAATATTTTCGTATTTTATGTATACACCAATGAAATTCTCAAAGAATACATTTTTAATGGAAAGAATTTTAAAAAGCTGTCAAGTGTTTTTCTCAAACTGAAACAGACACAGTTATAAATGTGGCGATTTAATAAGTGTGTCCTTAAACAGAGCCATTCAAAAATCCAAGTGCCTTGGCAGTAGTAAGAGTGTAACAACAGACTATGTGTCTGTCATGTGTGGGTGGCACAGATGGACATACCCTGGAATTCACAACTCCCTTATCAGGCCTACTGAGGCCACGTGGATAGGCTGGTGGCTGACTCTATGATTAGGTTTGTAACAGGCCCAGACCTTAGCACAACTGACTCCATGATGGAAGTACCATTTCAGGCCATAAAACTCCGCATATACATAGCACCACCTGCCAAAATGAAAACAAAGACCTAATCCATCAAAGTCCATAGTTCTGGGAAAAGTCTCTGAATGTACTAACCTTTGCTTTTTGACTTCTGTAGTTCCATTCTTGGCTAACTGTTCTTGTCAACTGAAGTATGTCAACCCAGGGCGTGTTTTTTTGTGCTTAAAACCTCACCCAGAGAATGGCTTGGGGCTAAAATGAAATCCCCAACATCCAGTGTAGTCACTGGCCCAGCTCATAAAGACCTTCTATTGTCTTAAACCCATGTCCAAGATGTCTTCTCTGGTGGATATCCCACAACAGATTCTTTTTATAAATTTTTTTAGTTATGTGTACATATGTGTTACTATGTGCATATGTGTGTGAAGGTGCCCCCAGAGGCTAGGGGCATTGACTCTCCTGGATCTGGAGATACGGGTGGTTGTGATTTACCCAAAGCAAGTACTGGGAACCAAACTCAGGTCTTCTGCAAGAGCAACAAGTGCTCTTAACTGCCGAGACTTCTCTCCAAGGACCTGGTTGGCCTGTTAAGTAAATGATCACAGGGTTCTCCCAACTGTTTCTGCTGCGAGCAATGTCAGACTCACTATGTCAGAAAGCTGATGGGCAGTGATTCGCACCTTCAACTCCTCCGGGGTGGGGGACTGACTGTGAGATATGAATCTAATCCAAGGCGACTCTAAAGTGATATGAGCTGACCACAGAGGAAGGGAGTCCTCCCATTAGACTGGGGAAAAGCTACAATCCAGCAGATACGCAAACTCAGATTAAGAAGAAAAAACATCCCCACAGTCCCATTTTCTGGTTTGTAACAGTCTGTTTTGGGGGGGAAAATGCATTTTGCTTTTACATTCACATAATTACATGAGCTACAATCTCTTTTGTAATAATAATAACAACAACAACATATTGATTATAGAAAGCAAGGAAAGCTGTGACTGTAGTTCAGTTACTGAAGTTCTTGTCTAGGTGTGCAAGGCCCTGGGTTCCCTCTCCAGTGCCCTGTAAACTGGGAGTGTTGGTGTGAAGATTTTATCTTAGTGCACGGGAGGTTGGGGCAGGAAGATCCAAAGTTCAAGGCCTGCTTTGGCTACATTGCCAGCTGGATGCTAGCCTAAGATACATGAGATCCTATCCGGAAAAAAAAAAAGAATAATTTAAAGAAAAAAAAAAAAAAAAGTAAAATTTAAAACCCTTGTTTTTGCCTAAAAAGTTTAAACACACTATTTTTTTTTTTTTTTTTTGGTTTTTTGAGACAGGGTTTCTCTGTGTAGCTTTGCACCTTTCCTGGAACTCACTTGGTAGCCCAGGCTGGCCTCGAACTCACAGAGATCTGCCTGGCTCTGCCTCCTGAGTGCTGGGATTAAAGGCGTGCACCACCAACGCCCAGCTTGACACACTGTATTTTTGTGGCTTTTCTAAAAACATATACAAAGTAGTGTGTGGGTTTTCCACCTTGGCAATAATGATTTCTTTGTTCTCTAAGTAAATCTAACTTCAAGTAACATGTCCCAGATGCAGAAATGTGAAGTTTCAACCCAAATATAGCATGCAGAAGCAGTGAGTCAGAGGCTTCTCTGATTCATCCTGTGCGGGTTGTCAGGGATACTTTACACACTGGTTCACGGACCATCTGTTGTGCTGTGTGCAGCCACATCCCGGTGGAAATGGTAACCTGCCCATGGCTCTCTGTGATGCTCTGTGTCTCTGATAAAGTTTCACAGGCGGCTTTGAAACCCTCCCATGCCAACGTGTACCTCCTCAATATGACTGCTCCGTTGAGATCCACTGGACATTAGCCTGTGCCTCCTCCAGCTGCTTTCCAACCTGGACATCATGCTGTCATTTTACAAATGAATACTGGTAGCTTTACAGATGGCTGCGGGCAGTGGCCTCATGCTGACCAAGACAGGTGCTGGCTAGGTAGGCTCACCAACTGAAAAATTAGAACAAGTATTTCTCTGCAGGGGGGAAATTGTTCTATAGAAATTTTACATTTTGTTTAGAAAATGCAATCTATCTATCTTTCTTTCCTTGAATTGAAGAATTCATTGACTGCTGTTTCACTCAGTTAAGTTACTAGTTTTTTTTATGACTTTATTTCATTTTCAATTATGCACATATGTGTATATCTGTATGTGGTGTGCTCCATGTGCATGCAGTGCCTACAGAGGCCTGAAGAGGGCATCGGATTTCCCCTTAGAACTGGAGTTCCAGATGGTTGTAAGCTACCCATTGTGAGTGCTGGGAACTGAACCTGGGTCCTCTGCAAGAGTAAAAAGTGTTCTTAACCACTGAGCTACCTCTCCAGCCCCTCTATTTCCATTTATTATAACAGTGAATAAACACGTCAGTGTGTGATATGTTTATACAGATTGGCTTTCTTTGTAGCAGAAACCTTGTGAAGGTGGTGCTTGTTGGCAAAACGTGAATTCATAGGCTAAGTTTGTGTAAGTTTCTTCTTCAGGACGTGATGTACCAGGGTTTTCTTTCTGGAAAGGAAAATGGAAACAAAATGTAAAATCTCTATAGAGAATAAGATAGGTACAGGAAGCAGAAACTAACAAAACAATAAAAGGTTTAATAATATGAAATACTATGCAAAATAAACTCTGTGTATTTTATATATGTGTGTATTTGTATATATGTATACATATGTGTCGTGTATATTTTCAAGTGTGTGTGTGAGTGTGTGTGTCTCTGTGTGTATCTGTATGTGGTGTTTTCTTCCACACAGGTATCATTTAGCATCTGTGGAAGTTGTTAAGACAACAGAGGAATAGAATGAACTTTGGATAAGAACCACAGCCACTGTGCCCCCAACACACACACACACACACACACACACACACACACACACACACACCCTCCTGAGTAATGCGATATTCTGCACCAGGATTTTCTCTGAGGTTCATGGTAGAGGCATGAACCACACACTACCACCACTGCCCACACTGCCACCCCAGCCACTACCACATCCAAACTTATTTACCTGAGAGCATCCACCAAGGGCCCCCCCAAGTCCCCAAGGAAGAATAGTGCTAGCTTTGTGTCCCTTAGAACTTGGGAGCCTTAGGATTTCCTTGCCGGATTGTCAGGCTCTGCATTTGAGACTCAGCTATTGCCAGTGACCACATATCCTTGAAAATACCCCAAGTCTTCCCTATGCAGCTAGATTTCAGATCCTGGACTTGACAATAATTTGGATTCTTTTTCCCAACTGGAAACACCTAACACCAATAATTTCAGTGAGTGATATCTATAGAATTATACTGACAAAGCAAACATTTTCCCAGGAAGAATTGTATTTTCTCAGCTTGCACCAGAAGGGAACACATATGTAAAGTATCCACATTGCGTATATGTGTAAAAATAAGAAAATGTGAATACACAGATGTCTAGTATTTGTATATTCATTCATTCCACAAATATTTACTGTGTCAGTTTGCTTCTCCTGCTTAGCAAGCTCCACTATCTGCAAAGTGGCTTCAAACAGAAAAAGTTGCCTGCCCACAATTTCGTGGATTGAAACGTGGCCAGGCTTCAGCTGAAATGGGCTCAGGTGTTCACAGTCACCAAACACCAAGTGTCCTCACCAGGTGCCTTGCAGCTTGTACTGGCCCTCTGCTGAGATGTTAGGGGACCATACTTCGGTGGTTAGTTACCTGTTTACAGATGGTCCAGAGGGGTCCAAGAGCAGAGAGATGGGATGAACCTGAAAGGGCAAGTATCTGGCAGCGACCTCTCACTTGAATGCCTGTCAAAGCAGCTCTAAACCTCCAGATTCCAGCTGTGGGTAAATAGCATCCCCTCTCCACGTGCCAGAGAGACAGTAGAAGTCTGAGATCCCTTTGGCAAAGTACATCAATGGGAGCCTTCTCTTAGCTCACAGTCTGGTGAGCTGATGGCTACTGATGCCCCACTCACTCTAAGATGAAAAATAAACAGCAGACTGAGTCATCATTCATCATTGTTGCTTTGGATTCTTAAGTATTCAATAAACTTTATTAGCGAATTTCAAGTTCATAGCAATATTTTGGGTGAAGGTGTCTCCTATAACTCTCCTATTCTGATGTAGGTAGACACTCCTAGTTACTGATGTTGGAGTTTGCATGGGAATAGTCCCTCATAGAGAGACTGTGGGACGTTTTTGAAGGAAGGTATAGATGGTCCTATAGATGACGGCAAGGTGGCCCCATGTCTGCTCCTTCTAATCACACAGGACATTTTCCACACACAATGATTATCATCAATTAAGGTAATAATTAGCCAGGCGGTGGTGGTACACCCCTTTAATCCCAGCACTTGGGAGGCAGAGCCAGGCAGATCTCTTGTGAGTTTGAGGCCAGCCTGGTCTACAGAGTGAGATCCAGGACAGGCACCAAAACTACACAGAGAAATCCTGTCTCGGAAAACAAACAAACAAACAAACAAACAAAAAACAAAACAAAAAAGTAATAATTAATAAAAATTCAAATTTTATTTCCAGGAACTGAAATTCTTTGGACAGATTAAAACCTTTAAGTATACAGAACAGATCAGGAATAAACACCTTTGGTTATTTGAATGAAGTAAGTTGGGGGCATGTGATTGTGCCTATGTGTCTGCCTCTCAATATATTTGAAAGGGTGATTGAGACTTAATTGTTTATTGTTGGCAGAGTGTTTTTAATTCTCTCAGAGCAACACTATGAGATAGAGGTGGAACTGGACATTTAACAATGCTTAATACTTGAAAATGCCATTCAGAGGGATGCCACACACTTTAACATGCACAATGTCAATTTTGGGAAAAAATATATGTATTACTTAAGGCGTTGGTTAGTTTAATCTTGGGCATGTTTTTTTAATTATTTCCTGTAATTTTTCAGATTATAAAGTAATTAACATCATTTCTGCTTTCCCTTTCCTCCCTCCAAGCCCTCCCACACATTCCTCCTTGCCCTCTTTCAAATTCACAACTGTGTGTGTGCATGCGTGTGTGTATTTATGTGTGCATGTTTATTAATATATGTATGTTTTATGTGTATGTTTGTATGTATATGCAGAGATGTGTTCATTTGTGTATATGTGTTTATATGTATGTTTGTGCATATGGAATATGTATGCATTCTTGTGAGTGTTTGCATTATCTATGTGAGTGTATGTGCACATATATGTGTATGTGAAGGCCAGAGGTTAACATCAAGTACTTCCTCAATCACACTTCAGATTAATTTTGAAGACACAGTCTCCCTCTGAATGTGAAGCTAGATGATAGGCTAGACTAGCTGTCAGTGAGTTCCAGGGATCTATTTGTCTCTGCCTTCCAGCACTGGCATTACAGACATGAACTGTCATGGTCAATTTTAATCATGTGCTAGGGATCCGATCTCATGTCATCACATCTGCAGGGTAAGCGTTGTGACCAATGAGTCTTCTCCCCAGCCACAATTGGGGGAAGCGTGAGCTTTCTGTGAGAGACCAGGAACTTTCATCATTCACAGTTTTCCCTTCAATAAATTTTATTTTAAAGACAACAAAAACATGTTTTTCTTGAATTACATTTTTTCATGTTATTTGCTAAAAGCAATGTAAGTTTCTCCCTCTTATTTAGAGTGAGGTTCATTTAGGAATCTAGTCCCTCTCATATAAGCAAAACACACATTTCAAACCAGCCTCAAGTCACCCAGAGTTCATGCAGCCTGCACACAGGATGCAGTCTGTGCTGAACCACCCTGCTCCCCTCCCCTCCTTCCTCACTGCACGGCCATGGGGAGGAACCTGCAACTTCAGTTTTTTTCAGTGAATAGCAGTCTTCAAAGAGTCAGGAATCAAAGTGATGTATTAAAACACCATTAAGCAAAGGGCCCTGAAAGAAACTTATAATTAGCACAGAGAAATAATTTATTATCTGCACAGAACATTGCTCAGTGTGAAAGGAGAATGTTAAGAATGGCATTGGACACAAAGCAGCTCAGGGCCAACCTAACCGAGTTGATAAAGGAGCAGCCCAGCCACCTGCTTGCAGGTTTCTGCTACACAAGAATGATTCCGCGTCCATGTAAATGGTGCTGTGTAGCCCAGGGTGTCATCTCTGATTTTTAAAGTCATTTTTCCAGATTTAGAGAGACAACTATTAATAATACAGAAAACAAATTAGATTGTGCATTAATAACACAAAGTAGAAGAATTATGAACCATGTGGAAGCCTGAATAACTTGAAGAAAACACATTCCTCCTTACACACACACACACACACACACACACACACAATCATACTCATGCAAATATATACAGGGACTCCAGGGACTCACACACACATATACATGCGAAAACAGGTACACATGATCATATGCATGCAAGCACACATGTGTACAGGAATGTGTGTGTGTGCATGCAAAAGCAATACACCCTCTTACTCACTGAGCCATCTCTCTAGCCCCTCATGGCCCATTTTAACAACTGGACTGATTGCTTTGTTTAATCAGTTAAAAATATTTCACATTTTAATGTCAAATTCAACAAGCAGAATGGAAACTGTCCCGTGTCACAAGATTTTACCTGTATGAAATGTTCGGAATAGGTAAATCCAGAAACAGAGTGCAGACTAGTGGTTGACAAAGCTGGGCAGAGGAGGCAATAGGTAAGTACAGCTGACCATCAAGTAGAATATACAGGGTGGATACTCTGGATAGATTCATGCCTATGGAGCCATAGAGTGGGATGCAGAAGAGTTCATCACAATATTCTAGAAAGTACAGCCTCTACACAAGTAAAGAGTTTGTTTATGGAATTATCCATTCTGAAATTACTCAATTGTCTATGCAAAATGGCCACACAAAGAGTGTGGGGCGTTTTCCCACCAACCCCACAGCTTCCCAGAGTTTTCTTGAGTGTGAGCAGCAGGAAATATTAGATAGAAGGATGTATTGCAGAGAATCTTGCAGAGATAAACAGATAGAAAATAAAGGATAGCCTCGAGAGGGCCTGGAACCTTTTCCAATGGGCCCCAACTGTCTCTGCCCCAGGGTTTTTATAGAGACGCCAAGGGGTGGAGCAAATGACCTCCTCCCCCAGCACAGCCAAGTGCAGACCATCTCAGACACCTGCACTCAGGCCCGTGGTCCCAATCATCCTCTATGCGAACCTGCTGGGTAAAGCCACGAGGAACCCGAGAACGGGCCCCCACAAAAGAGGAACTGTGATTATGGGGAAATGCTGTAACTACATTATATTTGCCTGTTGGACTTGGTGAGAGCAGTGTTTCTCCTTCAGCTCTGGGCTAAGGCTGTCTCAAAGCAGAGAATCAGGGTAGCCGTCATCCATAGCTGTTCTGAGTATATAAAATTAATTCAAGCAAGACTCTCCCTTGACTTCTTTTCCCACCTTCTTTATACAAAGGTGTGTGACATTTATTTTTTTTAAATGATGGTGGCATGTTCAAAATATAATGTATGGAATTCTCAAAGATTTGATAAATCTGTTATTTAAGAAAAAAGAATGAAAGAAAAGAGGCATACGGGCTGAAAATAACAACACAGAGAAGATGTAAGGAAGGGTTGTCATCACCGGAGAAGCTTCTTTGTGTAGTAGATGGCAGTTTATTAGAAACCCATGATTAGCTGGGCGGTGGTGGCACAAGCCTTTAATCCCAGCACTCAGGAGGCAGAGCCAGTCCACTCTTGGCTGAGGAGCTATTGGGAGTTGAAGCCTACAGGCAGAGAAGAGGATCGATTTTCCTTAGAACTGAGTCTCTGGTTGGTTGCACATCCTCCAGTGGATGGCCACACATCCACACACATGTGCAGCACTAATTAGACTAGAGAGTTAAAAAAAATAGAACGTGAAGCTGGGAGAGAGGTATTGGGGTGCAATTCTGGGAGGAGTTTGGGAGCAAGAGGAGTGTGGAATGTGTGTGTATATACATATATGGTGCATGTATGTTGCATGCACATGAGTGTATAAATGCATCACTTATAGAGGCCAGAGGAGGCTGTCAAGGTCTTCCCCTATCCATCTCATTGTCCTGAGACAGGGCCTTTCAGTGAATTAGAAGCTAAACATTTGGCTAGGTTGACTGGCCAGTGAGTTCTCTAGATCTGCCTGTCTCCACCCCAAACCCCATCCAATGATGGAGCTGCAAATGTGTGTACAGCTATGCCCAGATTTTTACATAGGTGCTAGGGATTCGAACTCAGGTCTTTGCAGAGCAAATGTTCTTCCCCACTTAGCCATCTCAAGTATTTTTATTATTATTGATTGATTTTGCTTATTTTCCTTTGTTACAAGCATGAAGTATAACAACAGACCCCCATACATAGGGTAGCACCTGTTTTGTAGGGGGATCCTAGGTGGTCTTCCCCATTCAATTCTCCCCTTCTTTCCTTTGATGTAACCTTTGCCTCCAGTTCAGTTGAATCATCCTTTGGTAGCATCTTTAATTATGAATTTGAGATACTCCTTTGGTAGCACAGTGTGAACACATTATCCACAAGACTACGTGAGATCATGCATAAAGTAGAATGTCCATACAGGTATCAGAACTAATGGTCACTAATAGATCATAAAGAGATAATCTATTTCATCACATTCTACATCACTTACTCTCATAAATCATTCACCACCGGGAGTATTGACAGGACACTTCTTAGAGAACAGTCTGTATTAACTTTGTCCTGTATTCATCCTAACTAAATAATCTATTATTAATATATTATTAATATAACTAAAATAATCTATTATTAATTATTAATGTTACTTAAAGTGAGACACACTGATAGTTTCTGTCAAATGAAAAGGGTCGTTTGAGTAACAAGAAAACATGTTTCCAATTAGAAATTTATAAAATTATCATTATATCACAAAATTTTTATTCATGTGTATAATGTGTGTGTGTCTGCCTATCTGTAGGTATACCACATGTGTACAATACCCACAGAGGCCAGAAGAGGGAGTAAGATCTCCTGGAGCTGGAGTCAGAAATGACTCTGAGCTGCCTGATAGAATGTGGGTTCTAGGAACTGTACCTTGACCCTTTGCAAGAGTAGCAACTGTTCTTAACCACCAAGCCATCTCTCCAGTTCCTGTTACTACATTACAAACATTGATTTTGTACGAGTGTGTCAGAGTGGAGGGTGCACAGCAAGGATCAGGACTCTCCTTGCAATACGTTGGTCCTGGAGATCAAATTCAAGTTGTCAGGCTTGGTGACTGATGCCTTTACCCACTGAGCCATCCCACTGGCCCCTAAGAAGAGATTTGGATCATGTGGATATATATGAATTATTTTTCAGTGGCACATTATAGCTGGTGGCACAGGCGATAATGGAAGATATTTAGAAATGAATTAGGGGGTGGTCAGAGCAAAGACGCAGCTGAAACACACCACAAAGCCACCAGGATCATTCACAGCACCTATCAAAATATTACCTGTGTAATATTCAGTGGTGATTAGAGATACGTAACTTACAAAAACTAGTTTAAGGCTAAAACTGTGTGTTTGTGTTGTAAATACTCACTGGCCAAGTGAAGACTCTGGTAAATATAAAAGTACATAATGATTTTGTAACTTGATAAAAAAAAAATAGGATGCATTGGCTTCTGTCATAGCTGGAGACTGGATAGTGAGCAGGTCCTCAGGGAGGGGGGCTATCAACACAAGGAAAGGACCCAACATGCCATTTCACAAGGGACATGAAACATCCTTGAGTAAAGGGGAAACAGATCTCTGAGTCCTGCCTCAGCTGAAGGCCATAGGGGAGTTGTATACATGGGCAGGTACCCAACGGGCATCTTTGAGCCTGATAGCTAAGGAACTGCACAGCTCTGTCTTTTACCAGCCCTTGGATGGGTGTGCGGATCCCTTGTGAGCACAGAAGAGTCACTTTCTTTCCCTCCATTTTTTTCTACCTGGTGGATATAAAGCTTTCATTCATATCACAGTGGATATTTGCTTAAGGGAAGATGAGGTTCCCAGGGGCTCCTGATTCCTGCTGAGGGGCTCTTCTATGTACATGTGTGGTTTTAAACACAAGGTTCTTAGGACGGCAAACACCAAGCAGGACCAGCATCCCTCCAATCACTCTGCTCCTGGGTACCAATCAGTACCCTTTGCAAAGCTTCCATCACTTCTGCAGTCACTCACTCTTGGAGTCAGTTTCTTCAAAGGTTACTAGAGGCCCAAACAATTACTTTTTTTGACTTAATGGACTGTGTTTCCTGGTGGTAAAATGCCAGCAATAGGTTTACAGGAAGAGCTGTGTTTCAAATGCTTATACCTTACAAATTACGTTGAGCACATGGACTTGTATGTGCACTCCTGTTACTTACATATAAATATGTTGCTTATCAAAATTGATTTGTAGCAGTCCATGAATTGCACATGTGTGGTTCATGGGTATGATGACCAGCAGCTGCCTGCCTGCCATCCAGAAGGGTGGCTTAGGCTGATACGGTTTCCCTGGCAGAGGGCACACCATGTTGGTTCTTCTTTGGCCTATGAGCATTCTGCTGCTGTAGAATGGATAGTTTTCAAGTCTTCTGCCTTGGTGGGAAGTGCAGTTTCAGGGTCATAGAGGCATGGGTTTCATCCTTGCTCTTGCTATGAACGTTATGTGGCACCCCCCCCCCAAAGCAACCATGTTGTAAAATGATACAGTGCAAATTTCCATTTCAAAGACTGACTACAAGTAATGAACCCATGATTACAGAGAAAGTGTCCACTTACTGACTCTGTTGTTCTTTTTAAATTTATTCTTTGAAATGTAACGCATGTAAGACAATGTATCTTGGTTAGTGTTTATTGTCAATTTGATACAAATTAGAGTCATCTGGGAAAAGGAAACCTCAGCTGAGAAAGGACCTCCGCCAGATGGGTCTGAGGACAAGTCCGTGGGGGCATTTTCTTGATCAGTGATTACTGTAAGAGGCCCCAGCCTACAGTGGGTGGCGCCACCCCTAGGCTGGTGGTCCTGGGGTGTACAAGGAAGCAGGTTGAGCAAGCTGTTGGGAGCAAGACAGTAAGCAGCGTTCCTCCATGGCCTCTGCATCAGCTCCTGCCTTCAGGTTCCGGCTTTGAGTTCTTGCCTGGATGATGGACTTTGAAATATAAGTCAATTAAACCCATTTCATGCTTCTTTTGGTCATGGTGTTTATCAAAGCAATAGATAGCAAACTAGGACAATATCTACTCTCATTACTCCCTCTAACTCCACTCACCACCCATCACATCTCCCTTCCAATTGTTTAGACTTTTAACCTACTGAAACCAGTGCATAGATGTGAGGATCACCCACGGGGACACAGGAAACCTCCCCATGGGCCATACTATACAGCCTAGTTCTTGATAAAGAGTAAATACGAAAAGATAAGCAGTCCTTTAGATTCATCTAAAAAACTGAAAACTTTCCCAAGACATCAAATGGCGATTGTGATTTACCCAGGTGTGGGAGCATCACGTGGACTGTACACACCATGATTCCTCGGTGCTCTGAGAACCACTCATTCCATATTTTACCTGGGTCCTCCACAGCAATGGCAATGCATCTCTTTGTGTGAGATTTCATCAGCTTACTCAGCCATCTCCCTTCCCAGCTTCTCTTTCTTCAGGAACCAGATTGTGATCATTGTAAAATTAAGATAAAGTTAAAGTAAGGGTATTGATGAGAGAGGGGAGTAAAAGCGAGGCTATGTGTGCACTTCAGAAAACAGAAACAGCAGATGGAAAATTGAAGCAGATGCCTGGCTTGTAAAGCTGGGGATGGACTGAGCACATTTACAGTATGGTTTTCTCCATCTTATTCTCTTTATTTTACTTTTTTTGAAAAAAAAATCCTTCTATGCAAAATGCTGAACAGAAGAGAAGGAGGAAGAGAGGGAGGGAATGAAGGGGATATGGAGGTGGAGAAGAAAGGGAGAAATTTTACTTATATTGTTTATTTTAAATTTTAAATAATTTATGAGTTCATCGGTCATAGCCCCAAGTCACATCATTTTGCAAAGATGTCATTTTCTATGTGTAGTTTTGGGGAGATTGTTTTTAATTCCATCTGAAAGAGTCCAGTTCAGTAATCCTGCATGACAATGGGGTCCACAATGGTTCCAGGATCAAATAACATCAGTCCACTTCAAGAGAGCATGCACTGCCCTCCTTTACCCAGACACAGCCCCCTGCCTTAGACTGCATGCTGGGGACCTTCCTCCTGGGCCCGCATGGCTCCTCTCTGCATATTCTGGTAGATCCCCTCTCACTGATTCCTATGTTTGAGGCTTCCTGCTTGAGATGGGGAAAAGCCTAAATCCCAGCTCTGTAGAAATGAACCTGCGTCAGCAATCCCTCATGACACCACCCTGACTTTCCACTGATCTACAGCGGTGCTGAGCCACAGACATAGAAAAAGGCCTTCAGTATTTCCTGGTGTTGGCTCCTCAGCGCGGCAGCATCACAGTCGTCTGTCTTTGGGTTGCATGGTATTAATGACTGGTTTTTAAAATTGCTGATTGAATTGCTAATGAGTGTTCATGGGGGAAAAAATGTTAAAAGAATGTTGGCGTGGGATTAGGACAGAATTTCCAACCATTCCTAAAATGATCCTAAACTTACTTCTGCCATTTTTCTGGTGTATTTATATGAAGCAGTGCTCTCAGCTTTGACTATTATAAAACAAAATATCCATCAACTCTGAAAAACATTGAAGATACTCTACATTCTTTATGCCAAGATTTAATTATTTGTGTAAAAATAAAGAGCTCATGTATCTCATTAGTGTACTACTAATTTGCTTTCATCTCTAGTAAATGATAAAACCATATGTATACCAAGGAATTGATTGAAAAAAGCTGCTTTATAATTTATCATCAGGAACTATTTGATTTATAACCTATGGTAGACCTGAGGTCTTGTAAAACTTTCTCAGGTGAAGGCTGAGGGAATTGTTCAGTGGGTACATTTTTGCCATATAAACATGGAGACCAGAGTTGGACCCATGGTACCCACACAAATGCTGAGCAGACTATGTGACCTCCTCCCGTTATCCTTGTGTGTGGCATGCAAAGATAGGGGATCCATGGTGGAGCAAACATACTAGCCAACTAGATGAGCCCAATCAGAAAGCTCCGGGTTCAAGTGAGAGACTCTGCCTCCATGTATAGGTGTGGAGGGCAAATGAAGATGACTCCTGACGTCAACATGTGGCCTCTACATGTGAGTGCCCACATAAGCAGGCACACCTGTGCACACCCATATGCAAATGCAAAGAGATGGGTGAGCTGGTAAAAGGATGGAAAAAAAATTTTAAAACCTAATGTGAGATTCTTCTTCAATTTGAATTGTTCATGACAAAGCCACATTCTGCGGCAGCCGCGGGTGGGTCCTGTCACTGCATAGTAAAATGATTATGTCCTTATTCTGTCTCCTGCTCAGATAAAACTTCAGTGAATTCAAGTCCAGGCCCATTAGAACACTAGTAAGAAAGAAGCATTATAAACCTGTTGCATTTGAGCAAGCCAGAGAAACCACTTTACCTAACCTAACCTGACAATCTATTTCAGAACAACTCCAAATGATGCAACCTGTGTGTTTAGCATAAAGACGGTAAATTAATGATGCAAAACTGAAGTGCTGAAACTCACAAACATCCTGCAGTTCAGACACGAAAATGAGTTCCTTTTTTAATGAAAATGGATTGTACTATTCCAGCCCACAAGAACCATAAAATACAAGTTCCTTACTGGGAATTTTGAAAAGTACAGGAAGTCAAAGCTGGTAGAATTCTCCGTGTCAGTTTGACACTGAAAGGAAGCTGTTAAAATAATATTGATGGAGACGGGTTGTTTTGATGCTCCCCAAGATGTGTTTAAAATCATAAATGGTTGTATTTGTTGAAAAAAGAAAAAGAATCAGCTTTGCTGGAAGTGCATAGGCTGAATCTCTCAGAGGTGTGGTTAAGTACTTGTCAACCTGAGGTGGGAGTCTTACAGGTATGACAACCAGGAGCTAGAGCTACACAAGTTCTAGGTTGGAGAACTGAAGTTGAAGAGCTGTTGACCAAAACATACCTGTGTGTGTAAGTAAGTGTGAGTGTGTGTGTGTGTGTTTGGGGGTGGGTTGGGGTGTCTGGATAACACCTCCATCCTCCAGCAGCATGTGGGAAATCCTAGAAAAGTTAATGCAGACAAAAGTTACAGTTGCGGTTGTGGGACTGCAGAGAGGACTCAGAGGTTAGGAGCACTGGCTACTCTTCCAGAGGTCCTGAGTTCAATTCCCAGCACCCACATGGTGGCTCACAACCACCTGTAATTCCAGTTCCGGGGGATTCTGTCTTCTCGGCGCCATCTTGGGCACCAGGCACGTAAGTGATACACAAACATACATGCAAATATCCATACCGCATTCATTAAAAACCCAAAAAGAATTTTAAAAGAAAGGAAAAAGAATGAAGGAGGGGAAAAGGAAGGAGGGAGGAAGTTTCTGAAGAAGTGAAGGAGGAAACAAGGCCAATAGTAAGTTGCAGCTAATGTCAACCGGGGAATGGGCTGGGGGAGTAGCCTATATATCAGGTGGGGGGATGTACATGTTAGTCTAGTGTCACCCATAAAAGTCTTTGTTCTAACCCAACTAATGCTGCCTGTGCTATAAAATACCCTGTCTAGAATCTTCTCCTCTCCCTGCACAGCTGTCTCCGGAACAAAGAAGCTCTTACAAGCCCCTAGCTCTCATGAGGAAAAGAGACTTCAGGTTGAGTGGAAATTAAACTGTTCAAGGATTTTGATAAAGAGACGTGTTCTCCAGTAATAAGCTAGGAAAATCTTTTCTGTAAATAATCAACAATGGATTAAGTTTGATGCTTCAAGAGGTCTTTGGGGGAAATTCTCAGAAAAGATCCAGGGATGAGCACAGTGCAGCCCTCACTTAGATGCACTTGAAAGACACAATGACATGTACCCTCCTTCCCAACCCCAGGCACCAACTAGAAAAAGAGGAAAAGACAATTAAGCTATTCTCTCTAAATTGAGACAAAACTTGTTTTAGAAAGGTATAAAACACATAGATATTCTTTGTTAAGACTCAGGAAGATAACTGCAGGGAAATTCATGAACGGTGGCCATGGTTTTCAAATTGAAAAATATGCTGGCTTCTTTTAATGTGAAAGACATGGTGGGACACAGTGTGGCATGCATGAGACTCCAGCACTCAGGAGGCTGAGGCAGGGGGATGGTGAGTTTTAAGCAGGCACGGACTATATAACAATACCCTGACTCAAAAAGGAGAGGGGTGCATTCTAAATTAAATTAACAGTAATTCTGCTGTGGGGAAGTCAAGTCACAAGATGAGATTCTATCCAAGTGTTTAGTTGGATACATCTTCCTGCACTATCCCTTTATTATTTTCTCTCTCTATCACCTGGCAAGATACCAATAGCCAAGTTAAGGACACTTCAGACAGAGCCACGGATGACAGAAACCCGGGTCTTTCATGACTGTGTGTGACAGCATTCCTTGTCCCACATCCAGAGAATATCTGGTTATACTTTTGGAGTTCATGGTATGTCCGTGTCTGAGTTTAACATTGTTTTAGAAAAATTAAGGACAGACCTTTGGATAATAAATACACATCATGTAGGTGAGCACCATGCCTTCAACTTTGAACTAAAACTTCCTGCCAAAAACATCTTTCCAAAAGAAGAACTGGGAAGATGGCTCCATTGGTAAAGGTTTGCCATGTAAATGTGAGGAACTGAGTTCACTTCCCAGAACCCATGAAACCAAGTAGTGGAGTGCTCTTGTAATCCCAGCACTGGGGGGTGGGGGGCAGGTGGAGACTGGGGGATCCTGGAGCTTAATGTCTGGCTAGCTTAGCCTACTGGGTGAGTTAAATGTCAGTAAGGGGCCTTGTCTAAATAATGACAGCTGAAGCTGCCTCTCGCCTCTACATGTGCACCCATACACAACACACACACACACACACACACAGAGAGAGAGAGAGAGAGAGAGAGAGAGTAGCTACCTTCTGGTCTGAAGAATAGCCTTGGAAATCTTTGCTTATTCTTTATCTCAAGACAGCAAACATTTTTGAAGATGATGTGATAGGTTCAGATATAAATTGCATCCAACAGGCTTATATGTTTGAACCCTTGGACCCCAGATGGTGGTGCTATTTTGGAAGGTTGGAAGGTGAATCCCAACTAAAGGAAGTAGGTCCCTAGGAGGCAGGTTGAGGTTTATTGCCTGACCCCACTTCATCCCATCTCAGCTTCTTGATCTGCTCTGATGTGAGCGAACAGGCTCCCACTCCTACAGTTGTGAGCTGCTCCCACCCCACAACACCTTCCCACCATGATGGACCATACCCTCCCAGCTTGTGAGTTAAAATAACTCCTTCCTCTCTGAAGCTACCCTTTGTCCAGGTGTTTGATCCCAACAAGGAGAAAGGAGGTTAATACAGATGTAGAATGAATCACCTCACAGACGGTTTCAGAATGAGATTGAGCACACATATCAACCTCTAATCCCCAAGCAAAGCTCACATAAAATCCTTGTAGTAATTCTGCCAAGACAATGCACCACGGTATCTTTATGACCTCCTCTACTAGGTGGCAAGATGTTTGCAAACTTAAAAGCTTTTACGGTGGAAGAATAATTTCTTTTGTTTCATGGATCATTTGCTTCTCTGTTCTGTTTGTTACCTTAGCAAGAGAAAGAAGGGGACAGAAATATCTGACATTTACGCTAATATGTTACCGGATATAAATATGTATGAATCTCAAATGCACTCTACCCTTGAATGGAGAATATGTGAGCTCAGGGTGTCTCAACCCTGCAGGGCCCAGGAAAGCTTACTGCACATTCTATCTCAGTCATGTGGAAGAGATTTCTCTCTGTGAGGCCATCCAGACATTAATTGCAGAATATTTGGGGGACCACGGGAATACCTTCAAAGGGTCAAAAAGTATTTAAAAGCTCGTAATTTAACTGATAAGGAGATTTTCATGCTCGGATCCTTTATGCCGTATAAAACAACCTGACCAAGAAGCAAGTTCAGGGATGGGAATTTATTTTGCCTCAGAGTTGGAGAAGGCACACAGTCTACGATGGTGAGGGAAGCTTGGAGGGTTAGCCTGGTTCTCACCATAGCAGGGCAGGAAACAATGGAAAATGATGCCTGCACACAATCGGCTTTCTCTTTGTTTGCCTTTCACTCTGCTGTGGCTCCTGCCCCTGGGAGATGGTGCCACTCACATTCAGAGACAGTCTTTCCTCCTCTGTTCTCTCCAGATGCCCGCCAAGACAAGCCAAGAAGTGTGCCTTACCAATCTCCCAGGTGGTTCTAAATCTATTTAAGGTGACAGTGGAGACTAACCACTACAATAACTTACACGCCCCCTGGAATCCTCAGTGTCATCATCCGTTAAACAGGAAAATCAGATTCCCGGGGGCAACCAATAAGGAATGAACAAATGGATTATCCTACTGCCCAGTTAATGTAAATGCAGCTCAGCTACTTTTTGGTTTGAGTATGGACTTTAAATGCCCCTGTCCACTTGAACCCCAGTAGAATGAGGCATGGAAAGGTTTATCTGGCTGAATCTCTGGAGGAAGTATTCAGTGGTATTGGGGGGAGGGGTCTTTCACTCTTTCCTTGTATTCAGCATCTACAATGTGCCAATTATTTTATTGTTTTATTTTATGTGTGTGGGTGCTTGGCCTACATGTATGTCTGTGTACCATGTGAATTCAGTGCCACAGAGGCCAAAAGAAGGCATCAGATCCCCTGGAGCTGATGATTGTGAGCTACCATATGGATGCTGGGAATCAAGCCCAGGTCCTCTACAAAAGCAGCTGGTGCTCTTAACCACTGAACCATCTCTCCAGCCCCATCAGTGACTGCTTTCCTCACTCCCTACCGGACAGGGAGATGAATCTACTGTCCATTGGTTGGGATCTGTGCTCATCATCAAAATTACCTTATTGCAGAATAGCACTCGAATACAAGCATGAGCACTAGTGTGTCCTGTGCTCACATAGGACATGCTGCTAAGGCTGGTAGATTTGTTCTTGCATCTTCTGCACCCTTTCCTAGCGCTCGATCCTCAGGGTGCTACCTAAGTGGTAACCACAGCTTGTCTTCCATTTCCAAAAGCTGCAGGCTCTAGTGAGCTGTGCTAGCTTCTCCGACAGAAAGACTTGTTACAAGATGACAGGAATATGTCAGAACTTAGTAGTGACAGAAACGGGCCGGCATGACTGGTACTATGATATTACTTTTTGCTAACATCTCAAAGAGATGTTTTCTAAAGCATGGTGGGTTTTTTTTTTTTTATGGCAACTTCTGTATTTTTACAGTGACTCCAAGTTTCTTCTCTCAACAGTAGATGTCAAACATCCGACGTCAAATTTCTCTACAAGAAACATCAAATGATGTAGTTTGTCTGGACCCCTTATGGATCCAAGCTCATGGTGCCACATCCATCAAGAACCCCATGAGTGACATTTAACTACAACAAAGCAACAGACTATGTTACAAGTCACATGTCAAGTGTGAGTCCAAACAATCCTCTGTGAAGTATGTGGGGCATGGGTATTCCCCCAAACATGTGCATGTATGGCAATTGCCTGTCCTCAATCACATGTCTGTCACATGTGCAGACCCTGGTGCAGAGGAAAGGCTAAGGCCATACCATGGTATATTCAAAGCAGGAGCAGAAAAACTGTATCCTCAGAAACTCCCACCCTCAGGAGGCCATCAGCAGGGTCTAGAGAGATGTCTCAGTTAGTGCAGAAAAAAAGCATGAGGATTCGGTTTGGGATTCCAAGCATACACATAAAAATCTGGGTGCTGAGATGATAGAGTCATGGGAACCCTTGGGCCCTGCTCATCTAGCTGAATTGGTGAGACTGAGTTTCAGTAATAGACCCTATATCAAAAAAATAGGGAGGGTACCATGTCACTCACAGGCCTTCACACGTACTTACCACTTGCATTGATACACACACACACACACACACACACACACACACACGTATATTCACCCCACAACACCACACACATACACTCACACCCCCTCCCTACACACAATAACTAAATTAAGAAACAAGACTCCTGCAGAAGCACTCCTCCCGCAGAGAGACAGAAAACTGTCAAGTCAGCAACAGTGAGCCATAGGAGACCATGTGAAGTCTATCAAGATAAATACATTACTATTCATCATCATCACTATTTCCTTATTAGTTCAGTTGCAATAATGGGTTCTGGAGGGAAGTGGATCTAGGCATGTATTTACCTCTGCAACTTACTGTCAAAATACTGTGGAAGAGGCGGGTCACTTCTGAGGGTCTCTCTTTCCTTGTCTGAGAAATGGGCACATAAATTGTATGAAATGAGTAAGCAAGCTATACTACGTAGTCTCAGTAGCTAAATAAAAATGAAGGTCCTCGTCACGCTCAGTTCATAGCTCAGCATGTGGACTCTTCTCCACATAATCACTCAAGGAACCAGGGTCTTTGGCATCTAGGTCTACCTCCTAAATTCTCCCCAGACCTGACTAGATCCTCTGTCGCCAGGCAACCAACAAAGGAAGAAAAATCATACACATTTCTCCCAGCAACAGAATCAGAACTCAGGAACATGACCACTGGAAGAGCATGTCAAACTCGGAACCCAGATGGATAAAGACAATGACAGGAATGTTAAGTGATTTGTCAGAACCTCAGTGAAATTACCTGCCTGTGTGGCTGCTGAAGACATGAAATGAGATGTTGGTGGTAAAGCAATTTGTGTTTGGCATGGGACTTCATAAATATTAACTAGCGTGGTATGTAGAAAGCAGATCTGAAATATTTCACAGACAGTGTTTGGTGGTTAATATCGAGTGTCAGCTTGACAGAATCTAGAGTTGCCCAGGAGACAGTCCTCTAGGGCTCGGCTATGAGTTTTAACTGAGGTAGGCGGGAAGACCCACTCTGAACAGGCACAGCACCATCCTATGGACTGGAGTCTGAGCACCAGCATCCATCTTTCTCTGCTTTCCCGGTTGTGTATGCAATGTGACCATCCACCTCACACTCCTGCCTCTATGACTCCCCCACCATGATGGACTGTACCCTCAAACTGTGATTGTAACAATCCCTCCCTTTCCGAACTTGCTTTGGTCAAGTGTTTCGTCATAACTGAATGAAAAGTATCCCACACTTATAATATTCTCAATGAATGTCAGCTATTTTAAATAGTGTTCATGCTAGGAATGAGACTGTATTATTATTTCAGATCATTATTTAGCCTAAGATGATAGTTCAGTGACCAGAGAGCCTAGACTATGGAGAAACTTTTGTTTGTGAAGGAAAATTTATTTATATTATTCTATGGAGATTTGGGTACATGGCTGAGGGAAAAAAAAACGTATTGTGGACTATCTGCTTCCCTGGGACCTGCTGCTGTTGGCTACTGAAGCAGGGATAACCCCTCAGTCATCCCTGTGGGGTCGACATCCATACACTCTCCCCGCATAAAGGCAGAATAAAGAGTGCGATCCAAATGATGCTGTAATCCTACCGAGAAATCAGACTCCTTGTCTTCAGGAGAAAATCAAGAGGAAGACATCGCCAGCATCATTGTTGATCGCAAAGTTTCAGTGGGCCGAGGGTTCCAAGAAAATAAACAGCAAAGACCTTTCACTTCTCAAAAAAAAAATGGAAGAGACAGCAAAGTCAGTTTATAAGGTTTCAGAATTGTGTCAGGGCGGGAGTTCAGAGAGAGACCAGATTCATCATTTTTTTAGCCTTAAAGGCTGTGATAGTGAGTGGCAGCTCCCGTGTGCCATCTTGCACTCCCTGGTTGTTAAGTGTGACCCTTTCAGCTTGTTTCAGCCTGCTAAACTCCCTGCATCTGCTGTTGTGTCTCTGCTGATGTCTTTTCAGGGAAGAAGGCTTTGTTTGCTTGCTTCCCTCTCTACATCCATCGTGGTTGCCGGTTTGGGTTTTATGGTCTGGGAAGCCACAAAGCGCAGGTAAGTCTTCTTTCCACTGGGAGATAACCCATAAGAGAGGAGCTGGTTTCCTGTGCGTTCAGCTGTCCTGCTAGGGCCACAGTGAGTTGCCAAGGGGACAGTGAGATGCTGGACAGTGAAACAACCAGAGAGAATAAGGAAGGGAGGAGACATGGAGGAGAAGAAGAAGTGAAGAATAAAGGCATGACGATTCTCACCACATCTTCCTGATGAGCAAATGGCTCGGAGGAGCAGGGTTAAAAGAACCTGCAGGCTACAACATACACCTGGTCCTCCATGCTTCTCACTGTTTCTTAAGGCATCTTATCGCTCTCTGATTGGAGCAATCTCGGAGACTTGTATTTTAGGCATAGGGAACATCCAGGACCAGCCTCTGCAAGTGGAGCTCAGCAGCAGAGCTCTTCTCACAATGGGAGGGAAGAGAAGGTGATGCCCCTCCTTGCTGCCCACCCCCACCG
>CABHPQ010172286.1:0-40625 GCA_902168405.1 Peromyscus aztecus | reverse complement strand
TGTGTGTGTGTGTGTGTGTGTGTGTGTGTGTGTGTGTGTGTGTGCAGCAAAAATAACTGTAGACATGAAGACAGGATGGGGCCTGGGAGGAGTTGGAGAAGTGACAGAAAAGGGTTATAAATGATACAAATACAGTGTATTCATGTATGAGATGCTCAAATAAAGAAAAGGAAACAATGGTTTGGGGGCCGAGGTTAGTATCATTTTTTAATTCACTATTCTAAAACTACAACTTCAAATCCCCCATAGAACACTGACGCTCTGGCCGTCAGCACGCCTGGGAACAAGACCTTTCTCCAAGAATTCTCATTGCTGCTTTTCTTCTTTCTTTCCTTTTTCCTTTTCTTTTTTCTTACCTATTTTTTGTTTTAAGAATTCACCTTCACATCAGCTACACAATAAAGAATAATAGCAGTTTTGTGTTCAATGCAGAAACTGTGATTTTCCTTCTAAGAGCACAAAGGTTCAGCTTGCACAAGTGGACAAATTTTATTTGAACTTTCATGCAACTATTTTATAAAATATTTGCACCTGATTGAATCTATGTGGGTTTAATCCATCAGATATTAATACAGAAGTCTGTTTCTGAAAATCTTGTTGATAAGATTATTTCTATTCACTCTCTACACTTTCCTCCAGGTAAGGGTAGTCTTGGCTCTGTCTTCTAACAAAGGCTTTTCTGAAGTGTACACAGTGTAAAATGATTTAGATAGTTTATGATTTACTTCCTCTGGAAAGAAAAATAATTTTAACATTGAAGGTCATAAAGTCTTAAGCATGTTAGATTTAGGATAACCTGTGTGATGATACGTAAGGTGTGTGGTATGTAAAGGCCAGATTTGGGGAGCAAATCAGAAAGAGGTACTGATAAAGGGGGCATAACTTTCGTCCTCTTGTCTGGTCTGGCCTGTAAAATTGTTTGAACAATTCTGATAGCCAGTTGTTGGTGCCAAGATCCTCATCAATGAAAGTGAAAGAGACACAAAGCATTCAGAGGTGTCCATGGTAAATTTTTAATAAATATTATAATCCTATATAGGAAATCTTTTTTGTTGATTATTGTAGAATATTATTTTAAGATGTGTTACATTTGTTTAATGACTCAAAGATGTGTTGCATTCTTTTACGTTGCATTTGTTTAACTGCATGAAGCTGTGTTACTGTGCCTGTCTATAACACCTGATTGGTCTGATAAAGAGTTGAAGGGCCAATAGCTTGGCAGGAAAGTGTAGGCAGGGCTGGCAAGCAGATAGAATAAATGGGAGGAGAAATCTGAGAGGATCTAGGGGTGAGAGGAGGAGGACTCCAGGGCCCACCCACCCTGCCCACCCACCCAGCTACACAGCAGGCTACGGAATAAGAAGTAAAGAAAGGTATATAGGATAAAGATAAAAACCCAGAGCCAAAGGTAGATAGGATAATTTAAGTAAAACTGGCTAGAAACAAGCCACGCTAAGGCCAGGCATTCATAAGAAAGAATAAGTCTCTGTGTGTGATTTATTTGGGAGTTGGGTGGTGGGTACCTACAGAGCAAAAAAGTAAAAAACAGTCAACAACAGTTGGTTTGTTTTCTGGAGCCAAGAAAATAATATCTAAGACTGTATTTAATCTTAAACAAAAGATAAAATCTAGAATAAATTGTGTGTGAGTTTTCACATCATGAGTGTGTGAATGTGTTTGTATTTTGTGTATGTATTTGTGTAGTGTGTATGTATTTGTGTTCTTTGTGTATGTGTGTGGTTTCCTACACAACAACACAGAAACAGTGCAGAAATCCTAAGACTGAAGTTCCTCTTAGGGCATGAACAACAGCAACTAACCTACCACATTCTGTAGAATATTAACTAAAATATAAGTTAGTGGCATGAAACTTACAATCTGACTCATAAACTAATACCATTTTGCTCTGAACCTTGGACCATCATAGTTGGTGGTACTACACAAGTTAACTCAAGGAAGAACACAATATGATGTTTGTTTTCTCTTTTAAATATGAGGAAAGCTGAGAGAGATTAATGAAATGTCTTGCTTAATATCACACAGTTATAGAATTTGAATACAAGCAGATTTTGAATTTGAATATGTGCATCCTGGATCTATAGCTGTACTCATAATCACTGAAGATGTTCATGTATAGAATCCATAATAAATTATGTACATATATTCAATGGCACATGCTCAAAAATTACTGATATGCTATATAATTTAAAAGGTTTCAAGAAAAATTGATGACTGGGGGAATGTTATATGATTACATTTTCTTTCCTTAGAGGGAGAATGATGAACCCATCCAAGATATGGTTTTTAAGACTTCCTAAAGAAAGTATTGGTTGTTTATTTATGTGTATGTGTGTGTGCCAGCTTGGGTTTGTTCAACATGAGTGAGTAGATGTCTCAAGAAGTCAGACAGGGTATTAGATACCCCGAAACCGAAGCTGCAGGCAGCTTTGAGCCAACAAATCTAGACTGGACTGGACTCAGACACTGAGTCTGTGTATTCTGGAAGAGGAGTAAGTGCTTTTAGTTGCTGAACCACTGCTCCAGCCCCAAGGAATGCTTTTAATTGCCAAGTAGGAGCTGGATAGATTGATTAAAGGATACCATTGTGTATTATGCAAATTATCTTCACCATTGGCATAAACACACCCCTTGCCCATTAGTCTTAAACTCCTATTTGTTGATCATTCTACGGCCACAAGCACACCACACTTAACCGCCTCGTCTCCTTCATCTCTAAGTCACATTTGCCACACAGTTACACAGCGGACATAATCACTGATGTCAGTCTGATGTTTAACCCTACTCCAACAGAAGTGCATTTTATTACCAATATTAAATAACTGT
Source organism: Peromyscus aztecus (assembly GCA_902168405.1). Taxonomy (NCBI): domain Eukaryota; kingdom Metazoa; phylum Chordata; class Mammalia; order Rodentia; family Cricetidae; genus Peromyscus; species Peromyscus aztecus. Next base: position 37,781 of record CABHPQ010172286.1, on the reverse strand, counting down.
GGCCATCAGGTTATTTGATGTATTATCTGTTCTTTTCAATATTGATAACTTGGGAACATGTCTGAGAGAGTCAGGCAATACATGTATGAAACCAAAATGGGCTCCCCAACTCACACACAGATGCACCTTAGCATTACAGCAGGGTATAAGAACCATTAAAGTAAATTTAACAGACCAATTTGTAAAATTCAAGACGTCTTTCCTTTGTGAAGTATGTTTACACATACAATTTTCAACTTCAGTTTTTTTGTAAATTGAATTTATTTTCCTTATGCAAAAGTGAATAGCATCTGTTCAGCATGGCCTCTTAAAGAGACTATACTCGAATCAATCTTTATGGCCCTGAAATTTTTTCTCTTAACTCCCTGGCCTGAAGAAGAAACTCTGTTTTATAGTTATTTATTTTATATGATATCTCAAAACTCAATTCTAAATACGAGGATATAATAAATTATTTCTTTTATTTTATTAGGGAGGGTCTTATTCTATATTCAGGCTACCCCAAAATTCACTATGTAGTTCAGGCTAGTCTCAAATTAACGGCAACTTTCTTTTCTCAGATTCCCAAATGTTGGTATTATAGTAAAGAACTATCACAACTGCTTTGGAATACAATTTTTCCTTTTCTTTTTTTATTAAGGAATATTTTATTCATTTTGTATACCAATCACAGATCCCCCTCTCCTCCCTCCTCCCACTTCTCCCACCTTCTCTCCCAGCCCACCCCCCATTTCCTCCTCTGACAAGTCAAGGTCTCCCATGGGGAGTTTGCAGAGCCTAGTACATTCAGTAGAGGCAGGTCCAAGGCCCTCCCCCTGCATCAAGACTGTACAAGGTGTCACAACATAGGTAGTGGGCTCCAAAAAGCTAATTCATGCACCAGGGATGAATCCTGATCCTACTGCCAGGGGGCCTCTTAAGCAGATCAAGCTACACAACTGTGTCCTATATGCAGAAGGCCTAGTCTAGTCCCACGGAGACTCCACAGCTGTTGGTTTAAAGTTCATGAGTTCCCACTGGTTTGGTTTGGTTGTATCTGTATGTTTCTCCATCATGATCTTGATGCCGCTTGCTCATAGAATCCCTCTTCATTGTCTTTGACTGGACTTCTGGAGCTCAGCCTGGTGCTTGGCTGTGGATCTCTGCAACTGCTTCCATCAGTTACTGGATGAAGGCTCTATGATGACAGTTAGGGTACTCACCAATCTGATTACTGGGGTAAGTTAGTTCAGATACCCTCTCTACTATTGCTAGTAGTCTAAGCTGGGGTCATCCTTGTGGAACCCTGGGAACCTCTCCAGCACCCAGCTTCTCCCCATTCCTATGACATCTCTCTCCATCATGGTATCTCCCTCACTGCTCTACCACTCCATCCCTGCTCTGACCATCCCATTCCCTCATGTTCTCATCCCTCATTCCCCCACCCTCCATTGCTGCCCCCCCCCCCCCTGTCATCCACAGTTTACTCATGGAGATCTCATCTATTTCCCCTTTCCAGGGTGATCCATATGTCCCTCTTAGGGTCCTCCTTGTTAGCTAGCTTCTCTGAAGCTGTAGGTTGTGATCTGGTTATCCTTTGCTTTACATCTAGTACCCACTTATGAGTGAGTACATACCATGTTTGTCCTTCTGAGTCTGGGTTACCTCACTCAGGATGATATTTTTTAGTTTCATCCATTTGCCTACAAATTTCATGAAGCCCTTTTTTTTTTTTAAACTGCTGAGTAGACTCCATTATGTATATGTACCACATTTTCTTAATCCAGTCTTCAGTTAAGGGGCATCTAGGTTGTTTTCAGGTTCTGGCTATTATAAATAATGCTACTATGAACATAGTTGAGCATACGTCCTTGTGGTATGATTGAGCATTCCTTAAGTATATGCCCAAGAGTAGTATAGTTGGGTTTTGAGGTAGATTGATTCCCAATTTTCTGAAAAGCCACCATACTGATTTCCAATGTGGCTTTACAAGTTTGCACTCCCACCAACAGTGTTCCCCTTGTTTGGCATCCTCTCCAACATACGCTGTTATCAGTATTTTTGATCTTAGCCATTCTGACAGGTGTAAGATGATATCTCAGAGTCATTTTGATTTGCATTTCCCTGATGACTAAGGATGTTGAGCAATTTCTTAAATGTCTTTCAGCCATTTGAGATTCTTCAGTTGAGAATTCTCTGTGTGGCTCTGTAGCCTATTTTTAAATTGGGTTGTTTGGTATTTTGATGTCTAGTTTCTTGAACTCTTTATATATTTTGGAGATCAGCCCTCTGTCAGATGTGGGGTTGGTGAAGATCTTTTCCCATTCTGTAGGCTGTCATTTTGTTTTATTTACCATGCCCTTTGCCTTACAGAAGCTGCTCAGTTCCAAGAGGTCCAATTTATTAATTTTTGCTCTTAGTGTCTGTGCTACCGGTGTTATATTTAGAAGTGGTCTCCTGTGCCAATGCGTTCAAGACTACTTCCTACTTTCTCTTCTATCAGGTTCTGAGTAACTGGATTTATGTTGAGGTCTTTGATCCACTTGGACTTGAGTTTTGTTCATGGTGATAGATATGGATCTATTTGCAATCTTGTACATGTTGACATACAGTTATGCCAGCACCATTTGTTGAAGATGCTTTCTTTTTTCCATTTACAGTTTTGGCTTCTTTGTCAAAAATTAGGTGTTCATAGGTGTGTGGTTTAATGTCAGGGTCTTCAATTTGATTCCATTGTTCCATATGTTGATTTTTATGCCAATATCAAGCTGTTTTTATTACTATAGTTCTATAGTAAAGCTTGAGGTCAGGGATGGTGATACCTTCAGAGGTTGCTTTATTGTATAGGATTGTTTCAGCTATCCTGGTGTTTTTGTTTTTCCATATGAAGTTGAATATTGTTCTTTCCAGGTCTGTGAAGAACTGTGTTGGGATTTTGATGGAGATTTCATTGAATCTGTAGATTGATTTTGGTAAGATAGCCATTTTTACTATGTTAATCCTACCTATCCATGAGCATGGGTGATCTTTCCATTTTTTGATATCTTCAATTTCTTTCTTCAGAGACTTAAAGTTCTTGTCATACAGGTCTTTCATTTGCTTAGTTAGAGTTACTCCAAGGTATTTTATATTATTTGTGCTATTGTAAAGGGTGATGTTTCTCTGATTTCTTTCTCAGTTTGTTTATCATATTTATATATAGGAGAGCTACTGATTTTTTTGAGTTAATATTGTATCCTTCCACATCACTGAAGGTGTTTATCAGCTGTAGGAGTTCCCTGGTAGAATTTTTGGGGTCACTTATGTATACTATCATATCATTTGTAAGTAGTAAAAGTTTGACTTCTTCCTTTCCAAGTTGTATCCTCTTGATCTCCCTTTGTTGTCTTATTGCTTTAGCTAGGACATCAAGAACTATATTGAATAGATGTGGGGAGAGTGGAGAGCCTTGTCTTGTTCCTGATTTTAGTGGAATTGTATTGAGTTTTTCTCCATTTAATTTGATGTTGGCTGTTGGCTTGCTGTAAATTGTCTTTATTATGTTTAGGTATGTTCCCTGTATTCCTGATCTCTCCAAGACCTTTATCATGAAGGGGTGTTGGATTTTGTCAAAGGCCTTTTCAGCACCTAATGAAATGATCATGTGGTTTTTTTCTTTCAGTTTGTTTATATGATGTATTACATTGACAGACTTTTGTATGTTGAACAAACCTTGCATCTCTGAGATGAAGCCTCCTTGATTGTAGGGCAGTCCCATAGCCCACTTATAAAATAAACATACAGACACATATTATTTAAACTGCTCGGCCATCAGCTCAGGCCTACCATTGTCTAGTTCTTACTCTTATACTCAGCTCATCTCTGTTAATCTATAAGTTACCACGTATTCCGTGGCTTTACCTGTTGTCTTTACATGATGCTCCCTTGATGGCAGGCTGCCATCTCCCCTCTCTGCCTTCCTGTTCTCTCAATTCTCCTCTCTGCTAGTTATACCTATGCTTCCTGCCTGGCTACTGGCCAATCAGTGCTTTATTTATCAATCAGTCATCCACAGCACTTGATCATAATTTTTTTAATGTGTTCTTGGAGTCTGTTTGCCAATATTTTATTGAATATTTTTGCATTAATGTTCTTTGTTGCATCTTTGTGTGGTTTGGGTATCAGGGTAACTAGCCTCATAAAGAGAGTATGGTTCCTTTTGTACCTCATAAAAAAAGTAATGCTCTTTCTTTTTCTATTGTGTGGAACAATTTGAAGAATATTGGTATGAGCTCTTCTTTGTAATTCTGGTAGAATTCTGCACTGACACCATCTGGTCCTGGGCTTTTTTTAGTTGGGAGACTTTAAATGACTGTATCTATTTCCTCAGGGGTTAGGGTCTATTTAAATTGTTTGTCTGGTCTTGATTTAATTTTAGTATGTGGTACCTATCCAGATGTGGTACCTATCCAGAAAATTGTCCAATTTTGTGGAGTACAGGTCTTTGAAGTATGACCTGAATATTCTCTGGATTTTCTTGTTGTCTGTTTTTATGTCTCCATTTTCATTTCTGATTTTGTTAATTTGAATGTTTTCTCTCTGCCTTTTGGTTAGTTTGAATAAAGGCTTGTCTATCTTGTTTATTTTCTGAAAGAACCAACTCTTTGTTTCATTGATTCTTTGTATTGTTCTCTTCATTTCCATTTTATTGATTTCAGCCCTCAATTTGATTATTTCCTGGCATCTATTCCTCCTGGGTGAGTTTGCTTCTTTTTGTTCTATAGCTTTTAGGTATGCTGTTAAGTCACTAGTGTGAGATTTCTCCAACTTCTTTATGTGAGCATTTAGTGCTATGAGTTCTCCGCTTAGCACTGCTTCCATAGTGTTCCACAAGTTTGGGTATGCTGTGCATTCATTTTCATTGAATTTTAGGAAGTCTTTAATTTCTTTCTTTAGTTCTTCCTTGACCTATTGGTGAGTCAGTTGAGCATTTTTCAGTTTCCATAAGATTGTAGGCTGTGGGATATGATTTCTTAAAGGAATTACTCAACCCCAGCTCTCTGATCAACTGTTGTGATTATGTTAAAACATTTAATTAAGAGGTAGGATATGTCCTGATGTGTAAGCAGTAGTCAATAGAAGCTGTTGGGTAAGCATGTGTAGAAGAGCTGGATAGAGAGTGGTGAGTAGGTAAAGGTAGACAAGTAGATGTTGAAGGATAACCAGTGAACAAACAGATAGTGATAACAGGTGTTGTTTGAATTTTAGATGGCCTTTTAATAATAAAACCCAGAGCCAGATATCAGGGTAAAAGCTGAAAGATCAGAGATCAGAACAGCAGCCACTACTTCTTACCTCTATGGAATCCTCAGCCTAAAGAGAGTGAGTTCCTGTTTCCTCACACCTTATATACCTTTCTCTCCCCAGACCTCACTTCCTGGGATTAAAGACCTGTGTGCTTCCCAATACTGGGATTAAAGTTGTGTGCCACCACTGCCTGACCTCTTTGTCTAATCTAGTGGCTGGCTCTGTCCTCTGATCCTCAGGCAAGTTTATTAGGGTATATAATATATCACTACAAACAGGTGCTGATGGATAGGTAGTAATGGGTGGGTACTAATGGGTTGATGCTGGGTGAACAGATAATTTTAGACAAATACTTATGCATAGTTCCAGTTAGGCAGGTATGAATAAATAGGTGCTGGTGGATAGGTGCTGGTGCATAAATAGTAGTAGACAGTTACAGATGAATTGGCAGAGGTGGTTACATACTGATGAATAGATGCTGGTAGAAAGGTAAGGGTGGATAAGTATTTGTAGATGGTTTCTTGTGAATAGGTGCTGATGGGCAGGGGCTGGTGGATAGGTACTGCTGAAGAGCTGTTGGTAGATGAATACTCATATATAGGTGCTGGCCAGTACTACAATTAAGAATATCTCTCTCTCTCTCTCTCTCTCTCTCTCTCTCTCTCTCTCTCTCTCTCTCTCTCTCTCTCTCTCTCTCTCTCTTTCTCCCTCTCCCTCTCCCTCTCCCTCTCTCCCTCTCCCTCTCCCTCTCCCTCTCCCTTCTCTCTCTTCCTCCCTCCCTCAATTAAATGAAGATAAAGTGTATCTTTTCCTCTCTGTAGTGCAATATGAATGTTTATGTCTAATTTTAAAAACTTAAATATTCACTGTTTCTTGAACAAAAGGTAACAGCATGAAATGATTACTCTCATGGAAGAAAGCAAAACAAAAACTAATAACTAATTTAGGGTAAGTTCACCAGAGACTTGGAAATTTTTGTATTCAAACAAAGCCTTTAATCAACTCTTACATTTTAAGTTAGCAAGAAGAAAGCAATCTCCTTAAATTAAAAAACCTTATATTCAAAGTATATGTTGTTCATTTATATTACTGAAAACATGGTCAAATAATATTCTTCTAGACATGGCAGAGCAAGCAGTACTATAATAGTCTTCCTCCCACAAACAGCTATGGGTCAGCAGTGCCTGGCTGGATATTGGTCCTAGAAACATGGAATGTCCTCTAAGTGTATCTGTCTTCTAACTGGGGACCATTTCCTGATCAGAGTCTCAAGAGCTGAGATCCAAAGGGCTCATATTTATGTAACAATGTTAAAACACATCCTCAATAGTTCTGTGTTCATCACTGGAATTATAAATTTGTTGTTCACATATTGAGACAATATAATTAGATTGGTGATTTATTTGAGCATCAGAACTCAGTCTTTGCTGGTATAATTTGCAGCAGTTTGCTATGCTGTAAGAAAAAGAATATTTGGGTTTAGATGAATTCTTGATCTTTTAGTCTACCTTATAGTTCATTGAATGAGGCAATCTTTCATGTGAATCTGTCTTTCTGTATCAAATCATGGGAAACTCTTTGCATTCCTCCTTGACTATTTAGTTCCTAAATCTCCTTCATTCAAAGATGAAAAGCTAGTTTCAGGCTAGCTTGAGGGCTGGAGAGATGGAGCTGGAGTTAAGAGTTTGCACTACTCTTGCAGAGATCCCAAGTTTGGTTCTCAGCACTCACCTTAAATGACATGCAACCAACTAAAACTCCACCAACAGGAGATCTAACAGCATCTTCTGGACTCTGGGGGTGCCTGCTCTTTCATGTGCTCAAACCTACACACCTACACACACACACACACACAATTAGACATTAAAAATATTTTTTAAAAAGGAAATGTCATAGATATCCTTTACTGGACTACAAATATATTCTTAGCATTCTTAAAATATTCTTTAAGAAAATTATATATTTTTCTTTCTATTTCTCATATTATTAGAATATTCAAAATATAAAATGATTTGCTAAAGAATAGAGACAATGCAAAAAATACATAACTTTGTCCTGGGTGCAAGAAAGTCCTAAGGGTTTCCTAATAGACAGGATTTTTAACAGTTAAACAGTTTCTAATCAGCATCCTGGTGAATGCTCACTTTGAAGCTGGCTTGCCATACTCCCATAGATTCAACCAGTAGAAAGACAATGAGCCCAATTCAATTTGGACAGTTTAGAGCTCACATTTTGAGCCTGAGGAAGATTAGCATGATTTTGGCAACTCACATTTGCAGTCTCTCATGGCATTGGATCAAGGGTGCCACATGACAGACAGCACAAGCAGTGGGTCTTACTGTCATTGTGAATCAAACTCTAAACTATTACCAAATAATGTCATAGTCTGCAACTGTATCCAAAGGCAGAGGGGAAGTAAAATGGGAAAAGTTCAGTACTTTAATATAATATACAAGAAATGTTTCCATGGCAGCCTTCTAATAATATTACCTACTCTTATAAATTTTATGGAAGTGTAAGCAACACTCCATCCAGGCTTGAGATAAAGAACAGGTGAACTTCACCAAACTGATCCACATAGGTATTTCCAAGTTAGCAGGGTAACACAACCAAGTCAATGGGATAAAGGTGATTGCATTTATTGGTGAGTGACAACTAAGTGCCAAGAAGATGTACAGCATTCCGTACAGTGTACGGATGGAAATAAATAAATTGACTATTCACCAACAAATATGAAAATATCCCAATATTTGAACAATTTCCATGACTATCTTAATACAGACTGGTTTAATTCTATCCCACTCACTGTAATTATCATCATCTGTTTATATACTTGATAGCTTTTTGCCTCAGTCCAGTACTAAAGGAGTATTATTGACAACTGAGACATGTGTTTATTTTGTTGATCATTGAATCAATAATTTTCAGAATAGTGCTGAGTACCCAGGGCATGTTTAGTAAACATTTCATCAATGGGAGAGCAGGCAAGTAAACATGATGTTAACCAAAATGCTGAACTAGGAACATGTCTCTCACTTTCTGACAACTAAGGTAAACTTTCTTTGCTACTGAATGACAAGACTGATGAGCACTCAATATGTACTTGTACATAAACATCCTGAAGAAGTAGACCCCTCCTTTCTCTGATAGTTACTAGACAATAGCTGTGTCCAGGGTAATGGTTACAAGGATTGATGGCTTGTTCACATTAATGACTAGCATATTATCATAACAGACACAACCCACAATGTTTTATAGATTTCAGGACTAAGTAAGTTGGGTTATTACTAAAAGGTACTTTATTTCTTATGATAACAATAAGCTGAATGTCAAGATCATCTCTATTTTTGCAAATCTTTTTGCCATCAGGAGAATGCATTTAGCAATTGTTTATGTCCTGCACAGAGCAGCAGTTATACTGGATGCTTTTCCTAACCACTCTTTCAACATTTCTACTTAACAATTTAATTTTCTAAAAGCAACACCTACTAAAGCCTCTGTCCACACACCAGTGTATCAAATTCTTACTCTTCTTAGTATGCAATTTTCTTCAAAATTCATTTTTATGGTTGTTAGCAGAGAAAAAAAAAACAACAAGCCACAGAGTTCACTTTGGTTTGGTTTCTTTCATGACTATCTCAAAGTGAGACCAATAGAAGCAAAATGTGGTTGAATTGCTTACAGTAGCTAGACCAACCAAGGGGAGGGAGGCCCTAGACTGTGAGTATGGAGAAGGTGGGTAGTGGAGGTTTTCCTGTTATGACAATACCACCTTTTATGTAGTTGTATATAACATAATTTTCTTTTTTCTTTTCTTTTTATTAAGAAATTTTCTGTTCATTTTACATACTGACCACAGATCCCCTCCCCTCCCCTTCCCACCTCCCCAGACTTCCCCCCCATCCCAACCTCCATTCCCACCTTCTCCAAGGCAAGGCCTCTTGTGGGGAGTCAGCAGAGCCTGATACACTCAGTTGAGGCAGAACTTCTAATTTTTATAAACACTAAATACTAATTGGTGAGTGCAATTTAAATTGTAAGAAATTAACAAATATATAGCAGTCAAATATAAGGGCATCTAGAGGCTTGGAGGTCAGCTACAGATTCCCCCCCTCCCCCCCACCCCCCCACCCCGGCATGGCTATATGTGAAAATAAAACAAAACAAAACAAAATGGTGTGGATATAGCCAATTATGCATATTAGGTCACATTTGCCTTGGTTGTGATGGTGTTTATAGAATTTTGCAGAAATTGGAAAACCCACTGAGAATGTGGGAAGCATCATTCAAACCACTCCAGGTTGTTCTAAATATACAAACCAATTATTTCTTATAGGCCAGTGAATATGCAAATTGTGAGAGTTAAACATATTCCCAACAAGCAGATCCAGTCTGCTAAGCATCTGTGCTTTGCAGGAGGGTGGTTCCTGGGTGGGTGTGGCAGCTGCTATGAAAAAGTCTTCTGTCAAGTTTCAATTGGGATCTTATTACATTTACTGTGGCACAAAAAGATGAAGAGTCTCTTTCTACCCTCATAAAAAGTAACTGCCACATTGTAGTACTGGATTGAAAAGCCTGATTGAATATTTTCTGAGGTCTAGTAATAGGAATTTTATTTTTATAGTTTAAGTGTGTTTTAGTTGAGCTAATTGGGTTAATGACTAAAGCTACAACAAAAGATACAATATAATTGGAGCCTAGGCAGAACTCTACAAAGAACAATCACAAATTTCGTTGAGGCATTTACCCAATCTTAATGGCTTAGACTTAATTAAATGCTCATTATTAAAGCTATCAGAAAGAACAACGAAACATAGTATAAAAGTCTTGGCATATCCCCACCCTTTCCCCCATTTACTTGACTTAAGAATAAAGAAAGGGTCCTTATTTTCCAAGGCTTTGGCTTTTCTTCTCCAACACGGAATAATATCATCAAAGGAATTTGAAGAACACTGCATATGTGCCAAAATGTGGGCTGCATGGAGGAACTGACCTCTTCAATCATTCCAAAATGTGACACATGTTGTCAGCGCTTAGGAAAGGAGGAAAGACAACCTCGCTAAGTCTTTATAGCTCACAGACGCAGGATCTCACTAGTGTGTGGCACATGGTGCCCACACACCTCATCTGGAAGCCTTTCCCTAATTAAGACACACCTGTGCAAAGGCAGTAAACTAGTGAGCATTTTATTGGTTTTATGCCAGTATGATGCTGATGCTGCTACACTGCGATCCAAATCAGTTAGTGCCAGGGGACATGAACTCTACTCTGTCCCTCCTGGACCAACAAAAGATACTTGAATACAAGCCAGAGTTCACTTGAGGTAGTGGTGAAATTGCTATAGAAAACAAAGAAAAGAAATTTTCTTTCCCCAAACTTGGTATCAATCCCAGGACCTCTAGCATGCTAGGTAAATGCCACCGAGCTATGCTCACAATCCCTCAGAAAGATTCTTGTTGAAGTCTCCATTAATGGATTTTTTTCACAGCTGTAGGAACTTAGGAAGATAATTAACTTAATCCTTCATAAAATTTCCTTCTTAATAAAATAGTATTAAATATTTAGCTGCATGAAAGATTTGTCCTTGGGCTTAAATGTGATAACAAAAAAAAATTCTGAAAGAAAAAAGGAAAGAAAAATTCTGATATACATTATTTTCTCTATATATAACTTAAAAATTCATTCATTTTTGCCTTTGAGACAATTATTTGGAAATTACCACTGTAATTTTGTTTTGGTTTTAGCAAAATTGGCTTTTTGTAACTCAATTCATTATCTTGATTGCTTCTACAAAGGCAAAAAGAACTTAATTTCTATTAGTTTGTCTCATATGGCACCAGTTCCCTGTCAGGGAAGTTGCCGGCCTCAGGCTGTGCCCAGGAGGGGCCATGTGCTTACTTTGCTCTGCTACAGCTGGCACCCCCTTTAATCTAGTTGGTCAGGCTTAGTATGTGGTGATCTTGGTCTAATCCAAGAAACTGACAATTAATTCATTAACAGTGCATCTCTTTTAAATGGTACTTTATTTCTGAGTACGGGGGAACGCTTTGTAATGATTGCCTTTAATGTCTTTTATTTCTTCCTTCATTCATCTGTTGATCAATTCAGCTGCTAGTTAGTACATTCATCATGATTCTTTATACTCATAAACCATCTACCTTATCATCCCACATGTTCTTACCTGCCCTCATATACATCCAGTTAGGTGACTCTTAATTCATCCTTTGCTGCTCGGACCAGTGAAGCTAGTGAAAACATTGCATTGCACATTAAGTGGACAGATCTTACATTATTAAAGAAAGCGATCTCAAGTTGGACATAGTAGAAATACTACTATAATCCCAGTTCTTGGGAGGAAAATTGGAAGTTTGGGGTAGTGATCTGGCAATATGAGACCCTCTTTAAAAAACAACAAAAATCTCTATCTCAACAAAATCAGTTTCAAAAGTTTATACTAATTAGTCATGTGAAGAATGCTCATGAAGACATTTCATGGCAAGGAAACAAACCTCAGGAAGAGCTAAAATGGGGAACAGAAAGCTACAAGAAAGTGAGACCTCGTTTCCAGTGTTTGATGTTATAAAAACAAAGAGTTTGAAGGTAGTTCCTGGACAGCCTTAGAAGCTACATAGAGCCTGGCAGCATTTGTGTAAGAACTGCCCAGGCAATGGAGAAACGACCAGTACGAAGTGGTCTGACTTGAAATTTAAACAAAAGGTTCTTCCATTCACAGTGTGGCAGACACTTGGGATTCCTGTCAGTGCTTGGAGAGATTGGGGTGGGTCCAAGCTAACCGAAGAGGAGCGTGTAGAAAAGCATTCTAAGGAAAGGTTCTAACTTTTCTACATTTCTAAATGAATGTGCACTGCGTTGGCAGCATCTCTCGGATCTTACTGTAGGCTTGTGAGTTCCAGAATGAGTATGCTCATCTGCTTCATTCCTTCCAGCTTCCCCATTATGGAAACAGTGGGGAGGAGTGAAGAGAGATGTGTTTTGACAGCCAATTGTACTTCTAATCTCTAGAGCTGGCAAATAGGAGCCTATTCAGGAATCCGTTGCTCTTGCCAGTGGCATCTGGCAATTAATGCTGAAATGTGGCTTCCAGCTTGCAAAGAACTGAGGATTTCTCTGCACGGATTTAAAGAGAATTGGCGCTCCTCACAGTTTGCCACTACACTGTACTGAAATCAACTGTGTATAAATGCAGTTAGAAATAACGTGCATGAAGGCTAATTCTATTCATATTAACCTTCACACAAGTTCAGGGAAAATTTAGTAAGGAGTAAAGTTAAAGCTGAAACCCTGAGTCAAAGCAAAACAAAACAACAAACAAACAAACAAACAAACAGCCTCCTCCAAACCAAACCAAAATAAACAACAGCAGCAACAAATCAAACAAAACACAACACCTGACCATCGTAAGCTTTCAGTTTCAGTTCCAAGTCCCAGCCTTTGTCAAATGTCACTCAGGCCTATACAGTTTTTGCAAAGTGGACACTCCTGATGTCCTCTGATGCCCTGGGACCACAGACCATGCTACTCCATTTACTCCAAAAGCACCTTCCCCAATTCTTTTACTCTAAGTGAAGGGCAAACTTGTTTTTCTTACTAATATTATGGAAAGGTTCCAATCATCACCACCACCCTGACATCCCCAGGGGGGTAGCAGGTTTTCCACCTGTTCTACTCTGAACTCCATATCATTCCACACTGCTGTGGCTAAGTAAATTGGAATAGATGAGTATTCGCTTGACTTCATTAAGTAATCCAACAGAGAGAAGGAACTGGCATTCATATGGCCATGGTGGAATGCAGAGATGCTGAGCTGGGAGGACAGAGGCATACAGAATGTAACATGTCTTCCTCCAGGAGAACAGGCACAGTCAGAAAAGATGAAGCCTGGGATATAACAGATGGATGGGAGAAGGGGTGTATTGTTATTATGCATTTGAGGTTTTTTTTTTCTGGGTATCCAGAAGTGTAAACAGGAGTGTAAACCTCCCTAATTTTGAAGCTAAAACTAACAATTTATATACTTTGATCAAATTGCTCAGTCAGGGGTGAAATCAGAAATTTTGAAAATCATAAATCTGAATCAAAATCAGATTTCTGAATTTTCTTCTTATATTTCAGATTCGAAGTACTTATGCATTGCACATAGCTTCAGAGACAAAGCCTCAGCACTGAACTCTACTCAAAGTGACATAAGATCTGATTTGGTGGCCCAGGAGTTATATGGCATGGGAGGTGAGGACTGGTCAGGATATGTGTCTGTTGTACTCTTCTCATTCAGCTCTCACTTTACTCTGAAACAACTAGATACTAATAAAAAAATTAATCTGCGTGATTTGCTCACACTTGATTCGATGTTTAAATCTCTGCCAATTACTTTTCTAAACCTCTCAAACATCTGTAAGAAGACATAGGGGTGAGCCCCTGTGAGCATGCCTAAACAAAGGCTTTCCCAGTAACAAAAGGGACAATAACATTAAGAAACATTTAAAAAACTTGACTTCACAAAAAGTTAAACATTTTTAACTTTGAAAGTCATATTTAAGACAAAGGAGACATAAATACATGGAGAAAACATCTGGGCAAAGGTTTCTTGCAATGAACTTGTACCTGAAATATATGTAGGTACATATATTGTACAAAAATAAGATATGTTTAAAGGGATAAAACACTTCATCATATTTTCACAAAGTTGATTCTCAAACAGAATAGAAGAGTGTTCACCATCATTAATCTTAATAAAATGAAGTTATAATATATGCCCATTACTATGAACATAAAAGAAAGGCAACATTTAAAATAACTGACTAGCCAAATTATCAGTACAGACCAGAATTATATGTAAATTTTTACTCAGTAAAGCTAATTTTAATACCTATGTGTCTGAACATTTTATACGTGTGTGTGTGTGTGTGTGTGTGTGTGTGTGTGTGTGTGTGTGTGTGTTGGGGACACAGCCTGTGTGGTAGGTTAATAGAACATGGAGTAGAGATAATGACACTCTGAGTATAGGAAAGAATTCAGGATCTATGGAGAAGAACGGGATGCTGAGATGAAGCCATCCACAAGCTGAGAAGAATAGGCAGTCGGATTAAATAAACACCAGCAATTTCCAGAATTTAAAATCCAAAATCATGACCGAACACTGGCAGAATTCAGGTTTATCTGGTACATGAAATACTCACACCAAATGTAAGGTCAAGCCGTAGGCCTTATGTACATCCTACTTCACAAATGAGTCTGTCAGATACACTAAGCCTGTAGGCCGAAGATGATGCCCCAACATGCAGAGAAGCCTCTGGTGACTGTCCAGGCAGCTGGCTGTTTTTGTCAACTCATGGTTTTTTGGAAGTCGCTTGTTTGCACTTCCTGTTTTACTAGGTAATGTTATTTCCTTTTTGGGTCTCTGAGGGAGTTGAAGTTTAGATAGCTGTAGTAACAATTTTCCTTGTTAAGAAATTCAGAAAAGAGGTGTTACGTGTATAAGTTTGAAAGACATCATAAGACAGTTTTCTGTTGGTAATATAAATTAGAATAGAAAGTGAATTAGCTACATTTTGGATGCACCAAAATAGGACAGATAATGGAATATTTTCTTTGAATTTGTCAGTGCAAATGGACTAGACATTGTTGATGTACTTATTTATTGTATATACTATATAGTTATTGTACTTATTGTATATAGTTTTTCTTATCTTAGTTATAATTTTTTAATTTTTATTAGACAAAAAGGGGAAATGTGATATTTTATTTGTGCTGAAATGTGGCAATATTTTATTTGTATGTTAATAAATAAAGTTTGCCTGGAGATCAGAGGAAATATCAAGCCATTTTAAGTAAACACAAAAGTCAGGCAATGGTAGCACACGCCCTTAATCCCATCACTTATCAGGCAGGGTCTCTGTGTGTTCAAAGGCACACTAGGGAACAAAGCCAAGCATGGTGACACACACATTTAATCCCAGTACCAACCATAGAGACCTGGAGATCTGTATAGACAGACAGAAAGTGACAGAGCTGTGTAGGAAGAGGAAGTGAGGTAGCTGGGCTAAGGTAGCCAATGAGAGGGCAGAACAGCAAGGCAATAAAGGCGTGGGTAAGACGGGAAGTAACTCGCATTTTGAAAGCTGCAGAGCTGGTGAGGTAAGGCTGGCTGGTGGCTATTCCTATTTCCCTAATCTCTAAGACTTTCACCCCTATATTTGGCTCCGTGTTTTTTATTTAATAAGAACATTTAGAAATTCGTCTACAGGCCTATACTCCTCTGAAACAAAAGATGCTCTGGTAAAGTGCTATATTCAAATTATTTCTTTAGACATGGCCTGTATCCAGTCCAATGCCTAAAATACTGAATGTTCTTGAGAAACATTTATTGAGTAAATTGATTTCATATTGTTCCATTTGATAAATTCACATATGTGGACTAGTTTCATAATTTGCACTTAGCTTGTTATTCATGTATTTCTCTTTGAACAGACTAAGCTCCAAAACCTCTAAACAAAAAATTATATAATGTACTTAAAATTCCACATGACAATGCTATCAGCTTTTGAAAATTATTCTCATTTTAAAATAGTTAAGTCCAACTATAGGTATTAAAGAAAGCTTGCTACTTTCATGATACACACACACACACACACACACACACACACACACACACACGCTTGTTAGAGCTATAAGTACATTACATTGACAGCCAGCACCAATGTGTCAGAGTGTCTCCACAGATAGATGCTGAAAGGAAATTAGCTTTTCATATTTCCCTGATGCCGTGAGAGGGTTCATATGCTCTACTATTGTCTATGGATTAGACGTTTTCCCTCCCATCAAAACACAAGAGTAACACAGTTTTATCTCTCTATGCCTAATAATGGAAGGAAAAATGGGGGAAATGTGTCTATTTTATCTGCAGAGGTGTCTCCTGTACTGGAAGAAGTACAGGAGACAGCTTGCATTTATTTAATAACTGTTAGGTTCATTTATTGTTTCTGTACTATGACGGCAATTTCAGAAAAATTAAAGTGAAATTACACAATTCCCTCAACAAGAAAAAAAAATCCAAGGTTCAACCTAAACTCCAGAATAATGGATTGCTGACATTATGAAAAAAATAAAGTAAAAGTTCTAATTTTTGCAAGCAATAAAAGCTAATGCTTACTCTGCTTTACGTGCTAAACAGGAGAAGGAATTGATAATTTAGTTATATTCATTCATTATATTCTTCAGGTAACTGTTTGATGGAAAGGCTACCATTACTCTCTTTTTGTAGATGAGAACACAAAGGTTGACCTATGTTCAAATCCATACCACAACTAACAGGATATTACACATGTGAGGGTGATCATGAGTACCTGATTCTAAACACTGAGCTATCATGGTTCCTTTACAGGTCAACGATGAAGAGATTAACCCAGCTCTAAGTGAAGTACAAGCTTGGAAGCCACCTAGGGGCAAGTAAGAAAGTCCCTGGACTTCACCTGTGAAGGATTTTTCTTAATTAAATCATTGGAGGTGGGAAGACCCACCTTTAATCTGGATCTTTTGAAGTGAGAATAACCAGCTAATTAAAACTACAGATTGATATCTTTAATTTTATTTAAGAATAAAGATTAAGATATGGGCCACACTTTGTGGTGTCAGCCTATATAAAGTACATGGAAGAAGAAAGTTTACTCTTTCTTTGCCTGCTTACTCTCACTATTGCTGGCAAGTTCATTCCTTCACTGGTATTAGAACCTCCTTCTTCAGGATTCTAATGTACACTGATGACCAGCTGAAGATTCAGCCTTGTGGACTGAACAACTACTGGATTCTTGGACTATCTATTGGTAGAAAGTCATTATTGGACTAACTGGACCACATCCTGTAAGACACTCTAATAAATCCCACCATATATATATTGGGGTGAGTTACTGTGAAATACTACAGAACTATTAGAATGCACAATGCTCTGTTCCTCTAGAGAACCTTGACTAATACACCCTATTACTCAGGTTATTTTTTTCTTTAACAGTCAAGTATTTAGTTTAAATGAGAAAAGTTTCATACTCCATTGAGTAGCAATAAAATTTCCATCCTCATTAAATTTCTTATTAGAAAGAAATAGGAAAATATTAAAATGTGAGATGTTTTATTCTATTTTATGGGTACAATGCTTCTATACTATTAGTAGTCTTTTCTCTCTTCCTTTGTCTCAAGCACATCCTAATGTGAAAGACTTTTGAGTTAGCATGTTCCCCTGCTCAGTCTCTGATCTTGCCTTTGTGTTGTGTATTCTGAAGATCCTCTCTTCTGGATAGTTTTAATATATAATTAGTTATTGTGAAATACCATGACTTAGTGTGCTGTGAGCACTAGAATTTAATCTTCCTTCCTCAGCACAGTAACTCCCCCTCTGGGGATAGATGCAGAAATGGAGTTTCTGGGAATATGAAGTGCTAGTTTAAAGTTTTTATTTATTTGTTTTCATTTCGATTCTGCTTATTTTCTTTCACTTACCATGCAGAATCTCATGAGGCCATTTTCATGCTTGTAAAGAATGAAATGTAGTTTAAATACATTGCCTTGTACTGTGCTACCCTTCCCTCACTTCCTGGTCCCCATAGTTCCCCCCAAGACAGTCTTGCTGCCAATGTTTTAGATTTTTGAGGAAGGCTTATATTATTTGCCACATTGACTACACTCCACCATGTGTACATAAGAGCTCCCCTTTCTCTATGTTTTCCTAGTGTTTCAAATATTTTATCTCTTAATAACAGTTCTTACAAGATGGTTGAGAGGAAATTTCTCCATGCATCATCTTGCTTTATATAAATGCAAATCATCATGCCTCTATAAATATGTACAGTTCTTGTGTATCAATTATAATGACATAAATAGAGGCTGGGGAGAATACTCAGTGGATGAATCATCTGCTGTTTAAGTATGAGAACCAGATATCAGAAGCCCCAAACCCATATAAAATCTGGGTGAGCATGGCAATCGGCTGTAATCCCAACATTAGAGAGGCAGAGATAGAGGATCTCATGCTAAATTGGCTGGCTAAATGAGACAGAATTGGTAAACTTCAGATTCAGCGAGAGACCCTGCCTCCATAAGGAAAAGTGTAGAGTAATGAAAAAGACACTTGATGACAAGCTTGGGCCTTTGCACACGCTGACATGCACATACAATAAAAATAAATGGCATAAATAAAATTATATCAAAACTGTGATAGTGGGTACAAGTTGGGAACTACTAAAGAAAGAAATAAACCAGAGCCAATGTAGCTGCTACTGAGTGGGAAGCACCTGTGTGGGTCCAGGTTGTTGCTAGCATAGTCCACGTGGCCTCAGACAATACAAGTCCAGCAACCACATCAGAGGAAAGACAAACAATAGAAGAAGGCTCATCACCATGTCTGCAAAGCTTGTAGATGCTTGATTCTTTTCCCACCAAAAAGAGTGGAATTACATGCAATATCAATTCCCTTTTCTCCATAGATAGTTTTTAAATATGTTTTTCTCAGTGTCTCTCTGGATTACATTTCAGTATCTCTCCCTAACTTCTGTTCTGACTTTCTTCATGATCACAATGCCTTTCAGCACTTCCTACTAATGTTCACTAATGAAGCAAATTCATACTACTATCTTCTGGGTTGGATTTCTTTCTCAATACAGATGGCACTCTCTCCCTAACCCCTTGGTTCCTTCATTACTATTACTACTACTACTACTACTACTACTACTACTATTATTGTTGTATTTCTTCTCTTTAAATACTGTCAAGCACCTATGCAGAGTTGGTATAATGTCTCCAAGGTCTAATCAGAAGTGATTCTTGTATGAAGCTAATTCTGAGGCATTAATAAAACCCCTGATTACCAAATCCTTTTCTCTGATCATTCACACCACAAGTAGTAGACAAAGGGCTTCCAAAATATTTAACTATGTTTTATTAAAATCAATAATTAACTGAAAGTCCTAACAATCTGTTTTATATCTGTTTTCTTTATTCCCACTAAAATGTATCAACTGTACTAGTGAAACAAAAAATGTAATAATAAATGGAACTACAGTTATATGACAACAGCAAAAAAAAAAAAAGAATTTCATTCAAGGGTGATGATGTGCAAGATAATGTGGCCCTAAGTGAATTGACTTGGAAGCTTCCTACTACCTAGTGATATCATAGCTTACTCAATGTCAGCATAACACATGACTGCATGTGTGTGATGATTTTGTGGGAAATCTTGCATTGTCAGCAGGATAAACCTAAGGATGTGTCAGTAGGAAGAACTGGTGATATTCCACAATAATAATATACATGGTTATGCTGCTGAATGTGTTCATAGCATGATACATGTTAAATCAATTCTACACTGCACCTAAAAATGTTTAGTATAAGTTGTAGAGTGTGCCATATTGGCACCAGCATCTTGTATCTCAAGTTTGTGTGGGGATCTGACTTCTCACAATGATAGAATCTCACAAAAGCAAATTTCTGTGAACTGTCCCCACATAACCCGGTGACAGTGTCCTCTTCAGAAAGCAATACCAGTAAATTAAGGGAACTGTTAAAATGAAAAGCAAGTAACTCAGTTTCAAATACTGATTCTTTTAACTCTGTCAATGTTTAGGGAATTCTAAAAGTGAAAAAAATAAAACAATCAAATACTGTAAGAATAGATTAATTGAATGGCTAGGGCCCCTGTAATTTAAAGTGAGTGTCATAGACTTTGAGAATCAGTTCTAAGTTTGGACTTTTCAGGAAATATAGAATACTAAGTCACATCTAGAACTGCTAGATTCTTTTTTTAATATGTGAAATTTGTAAACATTAATTAATACATCTTGGTTTAGTTTGCCTAAAGCTAGGAATTGTTATTAAAACACCCAGAATCAAACCAGCAATCTATGAGAATGCTTAATTGCTATTGATGTCTTGCAGTCCAAGACACTGAAATTCAAGCAGCATATAATTACAAGGGTTCAAACCAGTGATGTCATTGATATGATAAAGTGTGATTACTATTCTCCACAATACATTTAATTTAAACAATTTTAATACAGGAAGAAATGAGAGGTGCTGTAATACAGAACTGACACAGTTTCTGCTCTATAGGAAAATAATTCATAGGGCTATTTTCAATAATAGTATTTCAGTAGATTTTAGAGACATTATGAAATAATTTACTAGTCTAATCTTTATAAAAATTATCCAAAATAGAAGAGAATATGATATTGAATTATTACAGCAAAGTTTCCCTAACAGTTATTGGATTTAAAGGTCAATTATTGTCACAAACAATTGAATTAAAGCTAATGGAAAAGGAGACAAAAATAATATAAAATTTCAAAAGTGTTTCTGGACAATTTCCAGTTGCAATTGTGTTAAGAAACTACAATTACAGGGCTGGGAAGATGGCTGGCTGTGTTAGTAAAGGGTCTGCTATGTAAGTATGGGGACCTGAATTCAGACCTCTAGAAAGCATATAAAATATCAGGGTAGCAGTGGGTAGGTAAAGTCAGCACTGAAGAAGCAGAGGTGGATACTTGAAGCTCATTGGCTGGCCAGCCTTGCTGTATAGAAAAACTTTAGGTTTAGTGAGAGACCTTGTACCAAAAATAAAGATTTTAATTCTGGGAGGGTGTGAGGTCAATACAGAAGGAGAAGAGGAACAACAGGCTACTGACATTAAGATTATTTGCTAATGCCTCAAGTGATCATATTACTTTATATTTGTAGTTTGGCCACATGGGTTGACAATGCCTCCTACAAGAGCCGTGTATTCACACAAATTTCAGTACTAGGTACAATAAACCTCCTTTAGAATAATTTAGTCAGGTTAGTCCAAGTGACATCAAAAACAATATAGTTTATTGATATAGTCCTTGGTTACTTTTCATAGGTTGAAGGTAAGCCCCTGTTGGTGCAGACAATGCAAAATTAGGACACAGAGTTAAGATGATTCAATCCGGATTTATTTTGAAAGCATCCTTCCTGTGGTCTGGCTTCCGTGAAACCAAAAAATACTATGCAAGCTTCCAATGATCCGAAGTAATTAATAGTCCTACCCAGTTGCAACACCTATGAATCACAATAATGACCAACATGGAAAGATGTCCATAAGGGCTCAATAAATGGCAGGCACATGCTGGTGGTAACAGCAGCTGTCTAATTAGGCTTAAGTCAAACTCAACAGGAGTAAAATCATGCCTGGTACTAGAAACCTAGCCAGCTTCCCAGGCCTAGTGAAGTCATGGATCTTAGAAAAGAATCTACTACTGTTACATTGCTAGACCAAAATAATTCCTTACTACACTCTAAATATTGTACTTACACCCACAGATAAGTGTAGCGACCACCCTTCATCAAAGAAGTCTCCCTTTACAGCAAATGGAGACCATCACAGAAAAACACACTTAGACACAATGCAGAGGTCAACAGATCATAGGGAGCCTAGCCCCAGTGGGTACATCTACATCACAGCTCCTGCATGTATGACTCAGAGCACATCATTGAAGAGGAGCAGAAATATTTTGAGAGCCAGAATATCAGAAAGTATGCTATGAAAGACCCTATCCCAGAAATGGTTGAATAAACAAGACCAGGACAATGGTGATATCAATAGACATGCTAATGTTGTAGGGGGACATTTTCTCAGGACCCTTGCTTACACAAAGAGTTTCAGGGAACTAATAACTGGTGAGAGAAGGAGATTTATTCTCTCCTGGGGATGAGCCCCCTTATTGGCCATCAAAGGCAAGGTGGTCAAGCTTGAAACCATATACACACAAATAATGAAAGGCTCAGCAGACTGTATTTTATGGATTTCTACATAATACGTACATACATGTAACAATAAAAGTCTATGAAAAAGAAAGCTATTAATTTAAGATCAGGGGGACATGGAAGAGGTTGGAGGGTAAATACCTGGGAGGGTCTGGAGAGAGGAATAAAAGGGAAATGATGTTTTAATTAAATTGTATAATTTATTTAAATATTATAATTAAAATGTATGCATTTTTAAATGTAAAGAAAAAACTAACAATTCAGAGTGGCCAAGGAAGATGCCAACTTTGGGCATCCACATGCAAGCACACCCATATGAATGTGTGCCCACAAGCACGTTTGTGCCACATGCCCAAAACTGGCAAGTACACATATATATACACACACAAAATAATTACCTATATTTCTGTTCTTTTTTACAGTCAATGTATTTTTTAATCTGCTCATATAATAACCTTATTAGGAAATAAAACAACATATTTTTAATAATCTATTTTGTAAAACCTGAGATCTGTGTATGTTGACTGCTGCCTAAGGGTGTGAACATGAGCTGGGCTCTCTCTGAATTTCATGGGTGCCTGCATATATCTGTGTGCTAAGTTGTGTGTGTGTGCAAAGTGAAGCTAATGAACAGCTTCTCTTGTGTTTTGCCAATGTGCTTTCATAGATGAAATGGAAAGTATAGAATGGAATATAATTTTATATACCCCAGACACTGGGTGGAATGTATTTCTTAAATTAACTGAACAAAGTCAAGAGAGGTGATAATTTGTTGGTAAATAAAAATTCTTCAGGGAGACAATTCACAGATACTTGGAGAGATTATTAAATACTTTGTAATCGGCATTTTAATTCTGAATGTCATTTCGGTTTCATAAATAACTTTGAAGTGTGTATGTTTAAATGTTACTTACTTTTTCCTGATATAGAAACTGATATTCAACGTGTGGCTCCACATAATCTCCATTTCTAGGTATATGATTTAGCTAAAAGGGAAGGCATCTCCTCCTTCAGCTACGTATGCTTTTAGTTACATCAGACTAAATGTGCCAAACAAGCAGACATCTGCGTGTATCCATTAGATGATGGCGAGGCTTGATGGAATAAATTTCCTATAGCTATTGGTGATCATTGTCTGACTTGCATGTTTCTTCTGTCAGTTGACTCATGCTATTCCATCTTAGACTCTATATTAGATTAGTTTTGTATTGTGTTCTCTTCTTGGGTTGAAAGAAACGGACTGAGCACAAACTCCTACCCAGAATATAGAAAGTTACTGCTACTGCGTATCATATCATACATGCATTGTGGAGACTTCTGACTCAGAGGAAGACTTTTACTCCATTTCCTGGAGGTTAAGTAGTAATGCCTGGGGCAGTGTTGGAAGATATGCTACTTGTGAGTTTTAAAAATGTACAGATTGGGTGATTGGATTAAAATTTAGAAATATGTATTGGTGGCTGCAATTTCTAACTTCCAGCTGAGTGTCATAGTTCAGACACTGAAGTTATCTCTATTGTCTGCTTCCATTCCGCAGAGGACTGTACCTTCAGGATGTCTCAAATTTACTAGGAAATTAGCTCTACTCTTGGTTAAAACCAGTTTCAACCAAAGTGTTAAAAGGTTCCTTTTTTGTTCCCTCTGAAGGAACCTAAGAGAAGCAAATCTCTAAAACAGAAACTACAGACGGAGACACAGGGTAAAGCAGGACCCGGAATAGGGGACCTGGGGAAAATGGTCATTGGTAAAGCCTGGTATCTCTGTGGGAACAGCAGGTTTAACAGAAATAGAACAGAATTTTTCAACAAGTTTTCAGGAAAAAGAAGACCCTTGTTTTGGAATGTTATAGATCTTAATTGCCAAGTATTTATAGGCAGAGGTGGTGCTGTCAGGGGGGTTAGTCTGAGTTTTGTGGAACCTGAAACAGGTAATGTTGACAGGAGCCTTCTGTTATGGAGAGTCCACTCTCTTACACTCTTATACATTTATCTTACGATGAATGGATGTGACCTGTTTTTCCCCATGAGCATGCAGAGGCCAGCTTACCCAAGATACTTCTTTAATAGGATAAATCCAGGCCTAGTGATTGCACTGCCCATGTCACACTGATAAAACACCCCCAGGGTGAATTTCCTGTGGATTCTGCTCTGACCATTCCTATGAGGGATGAGATTCATGGTGGCCTGTCTCTCCTTTTTATAAAGTGCTATAAATAGTGTCTGCTGATCAACTTTCTATGCAATTACCTTAAGCAGCAACTATCTTCTCTTTCATTATGCATAGGTTAACAAACTCCCTTGTAAGTGAAAAAAATAACACGAATGATCTAAGAGCTAAATCACGGATGTTGTTCACAGATGCAGATTTGGCTTTGTTTCTTTGTTTTCTGAGACAGAGTCCCACTACATAGCCCTGGACTGTCCTGGAACTAGCTATGTGGACAAAGTTGGCCTGGAACTCACAGAGATCTGCCTGCCTCCACATCCAGAGTACTAGGTTTAAAGGGATGCACCACACCCAACTCAGATGTGGATCTAAAATGCCTCCTGACATGACAGAGGACAAACATCTAAAGATATTGCCAAAAGAGTCTTCAAAGGACAGCAGTTTGCTCCTGTCATTTGAATCTGCTTTTATAGCCATTAGAATAAAAGATAGGCAAACAAGGCACCTTAATATATATATATATATATACATACATACATATATATATATATATATATATATATAAAATGTGTGAAATCCCTGGATGTATATGGTTCCTTCTTTAACTTTATGGTGATAATAAATTTTAAGTTTGGAATGGAGACATTGCTGTATTGTTCCCTGTATTTTAATTGGGGATGAAAGCTGCTTGAGGGTGGTTAACTATAAGAATTGAGAAGAACGGACTCTTCCTAGAGAGTAACTTCAGGGTACTCAATTGTGTACCTAAAATGTCCTGTGATTTCTAGTTTAGAATTTCAAAAACTAAAGTGAACATATCTAACTAGGAACATGTGTTTAATCATTTGTGAACTAAGAAAAAATAGGATGAATAAACATTTCTGAACAGCCTCTGCCTCCATAGCATCTCATGTGGCCTTGTACAGCTGTGCACAGACTTGGGCCTAGAGTACCTCCAGACAGTTCCTGAAGGGCAGTGATTCCGCCCTAAGAGGTTCATGATATCTGACTGCTCTATTTGTACCAAGGAAGAAATATGAGTCACCTTAATTTAGTGTAAATTAAAGGCCTTTTTCAGGGAGAAGGCTGCTTGAGAGGTGAAGTAAAAAACTTAACATGATGGACCAGACAAGAGTATGTAAAGGTAAGCAACAATCTCAGGATCAACCCACGCTTCAGATCCAAAGAGCAATGTGCTACCAGCATTACTGGCTTTATTTTGACTGTCTTCTGTAACATTCAAAAGTGTTATAGGCATCACAGCTCTAACTTTTATATCATGCCTCTACAATGGCCTTTAATCACCACTTCAATAATGAGGCAGAAATGATCCAATCCTATCTGAGTAGGGTGGCTCTGCAGAAGCACCAGGGTGTAAAAGCTTGATGTTTGAGTGCCGTCTAGGAATGAGATTTGAAAACTGTATCAGGTTTTAGAATGAGAGCTTGAGGCTAGATGGGAATCAATGGAAAGGATAATAGGATTATTAGCAATGTCCAGAATGGATGCAGTCTGGAATTGGGGAAAACACAAACATAATGAAATTTATAATGTATTTAGAGACTCAGCATTGTGATACATACTTGTAGTCCCACCAGTCTTAGACACACTTGCCATCAGAAAGAAGTTCCTCTATGCAAGCAAGGGTATTCAGAATGGAAGAAGACAAGCTTCCATATACAAGAACACTTTCTGTCTAAACTTTCAAAATACTTAATAATAAACTGATCCATTTCATAGTGCTCCACAAGAATAAACGTGTCACCTTAGAGTGCTGAGTACTTTCAACTGAAAATGCTGGATGAGTCTCAGATATTTTGTATGTGAACTTTTCCAGTCTTCTTCTCTTTGCCACAGCCTCAACACAGCCATGACACTGACCAATAAAACACTGTCCTCTGTGGATCTTTGGAATGACTAGCCATGAGGATATGCCCTGACCTAGAATGGCTAATTGCAGGTCCTAGAGGTGACAGGCCAAGCCTCAGTAGGGAAGAATGACAGAAAGACTGAGAGGTGATGGCACAGACAAGTCCTTCTGAGCATCTCCTTACTCAGTTATGACACCTTGTCCTTTATTCAATCCCATTTATAAATAGTTATTTATTCCCTATTGAAATTACTCATAAACAATGACAGTTTTCTCCAGGTACTTGGGGTTTTATGTCTGACAGGTCCAGATGTTTTCTTAGGCCTTTGGAGACTGTGGGTTAAAAGGCACTAAAGCAAAGGCAGAAGGAACATTTGTCAAGATGTGCCAGAATCACGTGTTACATACAAATACCTGTTGGCATAATCAGAACATTTCCTCTGATTCTAAAGCCAAGAAGTACAGTGTACCACTCTGTCATTTCTCATTGTTTTCAATAGAAATCACTTCACTCCCACATTTAGTAAAATATTTATATCTTAAAACTAAACCTCAATTTTTCACTTATGGTGATCATTACAGTAAAAATGTGTTAAAAAGTAAATATTACATATAATTTAATCTTATTTTGCTGATATATCATTATACCTACGTATAAAAGCCTAAGTATTTATCCCAGTACTGCAGGAGAAAAGGTACATAGAAAAAGAACAGAAGTCAAGGGCCTTTACTCTCTATTCCTGGGTGAGAAAGAATGGGCTATAAGGAATTCTCATTAATTTAATTTCACAACACAGAACATCTATAGTTTTCAAATAACAAATATGAAATGAATGTCGTGGAGTTATGTTGTAGAACAATCTTTTTGTATACTGTGAAGATGTTTTGTTCTCATCGGTTTAATAAAGAGCTAAATGGCCAATAGCTAGGCAGGAAAAGGCTAGGCAGGACTTGTGGACATGGAGAGAACTCTCTGGGATGAAGAACGGTGGAGTTGCCAGATAGACAAAGAGGGAGCAAGTCATACAAGAGAACAGGTAAATGCCGTGAGTCATGTGACAACATATAGATTGATAAAAATGGGTTAATTTAAGTTGTAACAGCTAGTTAGTAACAAGCCCAAGCTATAAGTCAAGCTTTGATAATTAATAGGAGGTCTCCATGTGGTTATTTGGGAGCTGGCCAGTGGAACAGAAAAGTCCACCTACAGGGTTAAGTCAAGGAAGCTGGGAAAAACATTTCCGTATGCTTTATTCTGCAATTTCTTGACCACATACACTCCTCTCTTGACTTTCTTGATTCATTGGAAAAAAGACCCAAATATTTAAATCAGTGGTAATAAACTTAATCTGTCTCTCTAAAGATCGTAATTTAGTCCCATCTGCAAAGCCTCCTGTGAAAGAAGATAATGCTCCTATAGGCCAGGAATTCAGAACCGAGACAGCCTGGACAGCCATTCCTCTCTTCACATTCTCAGTCGATGCTGATTTCTGAAGTTCAGATTTTGATCAAATAGACCTGTGACTGAATGTGTCAGTAAACTTCTGTTAAGATTGTAGGGTCACTAGTCAAATGCATGTGTCAAAACTTTCTCAATATATCCTTTATTCTATTGAAATCTACCAAAGACAACCCTCCTAAATACCTAATGACCATAAGTAGAGTTACAGAAACTTAAAATACATTAGAATCAAATCTGCCTTGGACTACAAATGGACCTAGTGATTCACTCATACTCATTAATTAAGAGGTGGGAAAATAGAGAGAACTCCAACTCAGACAAGTATTCTTCATTAGAAAGTCCAGAAATTTCAATTAGTCCAAGTAATAATTTTTGCAAATTAGGTGTTGGAAGGGCATTTGGGAGGAAAAGTAGGTAAGGTGCTTACCTTAAATAACAAATCCTTCTTCCCATAACGGAGCTCTTTCAGTTGGGCTTGGATTTTTTTTGACTGCAAAAGCAGAGATATACATTAGTGCCTATGCTCACTTGTATTTTCAGTCTTGAAGATTTAAATTTTTTTCACACTGCACAGGTTTAAATGCTTCAGCTTAGTCAAACAGAATCCTATAATTTGGTCAATCAACAGAGAAGACTAAATTTAGTTTTGACATTAGACATGTAGACATCTGGGTCAGGAAGCAAGAATTCAGTCTGTTTAAAAAAATTATATGTTTACAAAGGTGTTATTTAAATAAACTTTCTATCTTGTACTCTACACACAAACACACAAAATATCTGTAATTTAGGCATGACAAAAAATCTAATTTTAAGTGGCAAGGCATGTGTATAAATGCAGTTATTTCTCTATTTATTTAATTACTTTTTTAAGATCAGTGATGGGTAAATGAATGGACAGGTTTTAATTCACTGTATTTTCAATGGAAACTAGCAACCAAATGGACAGAATGCCAGCAAAACTCTATTATTCAAGGGTGAATTGGGTTAAAGAAGACTATACTTTGTAACAGGATACTTATAAATACAAAAATGTTTAACAAACTCAATTGCTCCCAGTGACATATTGCTACACACATTTATCTGCATCCTTATAATTTACCTGTAAGCTGGAGAAGAAGACTATGTATCCTCAGCCTTTTAGAAAAAAACATGATTACCAGTTCTGTAATGCGAGTACCTCAGCTCACTGAGTTTCTACTCTTGAAATAATGGGTCCTCATACTACATTGGGAAGAAACATCCACAGGGCCATATACACATATGCACACATACACACGATCATGGGCAAATGTACAAAACATGATGAAGAATAGTAAGTGCTCACTTCTTTAGCCCACATTCTAAAATCAGAATAATGTGGAGAATAGCATTCTGTATGATCTGAAAATATCATGAAAATTTGCTGTGGGATGTACTGTATGCTCTGAATGTGTAGCCCTGATTGGTTAATAAATAAAGTGCTGATTGACCAGTAGCCAGGCAGGAAAGTATAGGCGGGACAAAGAGAGAGGAGAATTCTGGGAAGTGGAAGGCTGAGTCAGGCGATACTGCCAGCCACTGCCACAATGAGAAACAAGATATAAGGTACCAGTAAGCCACAAACCACGTGGCAACTTATAGATTAATAGAAATGGGTTAATTTAAGATATAAGAACTAGATAGCAAGAAGCCTGACCCATTAGGCCAAACAGTTTAAATAATATAAGCATCTGTGTGTTTATTTGGGTCTGAGTGGCTGCAGGTCTGAGCAGGACTGGAGAAAACTCCAACTACAAAAAATTGTAAAAAGCAGTCCGGGACAACTTTACTTATGATCCCACAGCAATTGTGATAGCATTCACCAAGCCTTTCAAACCCAAGCCAGACCAAATTCTAGGACAGAGAGGAGAATTAGTCTTCCCCAGGGAGGAACCCCCAGATTGGTTATCCAATACCAAGTGGTCAGCCCTAGAAACATATCCATGCAGGCAACACTAAACAGACCCAACAGATTGTATTTATATTTTTATATGCATATATAACAATAATGATCAAAAAACACAGGCTGTGAATTTGAGAGGGAGTAGGGATTAGGAGCATGGCAAGAATAAGAGGGAGGAGAAAGAGGAGGGGTGATGTAATTATATTTTAATTAAATTAAGACATATTCCTTAAAAAAGCAGTTGGCAACAAAGCTAACTGTTCAAAGTTTTTGTTTTGTTTTGTTTTTTAAAAGTATCCCATGTCTACCAAAAGTTATCCTCTTTTCCTGAGAGGGGCAGTCAAATGTCCTATGCTCAGAATCAGAAGACCAAAGTTTACAAGAGAGAACATAGGATTGTCAGAGGCCATGAATAAAGAACATTTACACATGACACTTCAACCTCTGGAACTTATGCTTTTCTGTTAGAATTAATACTTTCTATAACTGGACTTCTTCAAAGTTTTTCAAGTGTCCAAAATAATGATAGTTGGTTCAGAGCCTCGTCTCACACTAAGTTTTTCTCTATGGTGATTCTGATTTACATGGCTATCATTACTTATGCCACTCATTTTAGTAAAGTGCAATCCTTTAGATTTAGAGAACAGCATTCTGTATGATCTGAAATTATCATGAAAATTTGCTGTGGGTTTGCAGCTAAAATCCTTTAGGCTGATGTTCAGGACTCTTAGCTAAGCCAAAGAATTTCTCAGGCAAACAGTCTTTCTCTCAAGTAGGGTTGACAAGTGTGGGTGGGAACTGGCAGATCACTGTTGCAGATAGTATTTGTAGACCTGTCCAGTGCCATCCTCAATCCTGATTAATTAGTGCTGTAATTTCCAGGAGTCGAAAAGGACTCATTTTATCTATTTGTGATATCCATTTACAGTCTATTTACATAGAAGGTGCATATTATGATTTAAACTTTACATTATAACAATAAATATCTAAAACACCTAATGGTTTTAGTATAAAAAATTAGAATTAAATCAAGATTCTTAAATTTATTTATTTATTCATTTGTGTGTGTGTGTGTGTGTGTGTATTTTGTGATCACATCATGATAGATTTCTTGGCATTTGTTACCATGAAGATAACTTATGAATTGTTTATACTCCCACATCATCTGTATTTTACAGTCCAGACCTAAATATCAGTACAGTAATAAGCAAAATCCTTTCTTAGGGTTTCACAAAGATTATACAAAAAGAAATACATCTGAAGGAATGCTGGGTCCTGCCCAACTATCAAACAGTCTTGAATAGAGGAGTGAGGATTAAGAAATAATAGATATGAAAAATAAAGATGTAGATAACATAAAAGAGAAAAAAAAACACAGAATAGCATCTGGAGGGCTCTGGGTCAGTACCACAGTCACCCTGAGTTTATTTCTCAGGGCCTTTTTATACACAAAGCAGGGGAGGCAAAAGACCTCCCACTCTCAAGGACACCATGGTTTAAGGTACAAACTAGTGTAAATACCTCCTTAATTATCAAGACATCTGGTAATCACACCTTTGTCCAAACATCCTATTATCAAGCCTTAAAGAGGAAAGAGAAGCTTGAACTCTCTGACCTTGAGTCAAGATGGAATCAAGTCACAAACTGGAGTCCTTTGTGGGCTCCCACAAAGGAATATATCTATTGTAGAATGTATGTTAATTTGAAACCATATAACATGCTGTCTTAGCTTGTCAGTAATATTTTGAACTGTTAAAATTATCAAAAGGGATATGCCTTTAACAAATGATACAATATTTGGAATCACAGTAATTTTATTTTTACTACATAGATAATTGTAAATGGAATTCCAAATATCAGATCATGAAGGTCAGGGACTGTCTACATGTGCATGAGCTAATTAAAGCTGGGAATAATGATAACAACATCTAGAAGAAAACGATGATGAGGATTTAGGCAGCCATGATGGAACATTTTAGCTCCTTAGTCTCATTTAGGAGACAAGTGTCTAATCTGAGATTCCTTCCTACAAATTTATGTTCAAATAACTTTCCCTTTATGAAATAATAGTGGTGGTAATGGCAGATGGTGTTGGTAGTATTTGCCGTTTTTAATGTTTGTTGTGTAACTATTTTCTCTGGATTGAAACATTAGCTCTTGGAGGAGGGAGGCTCCTAAGGAAGCTAATTATTGTTCACTGTGCTCAGGAAGCCCAGGAATTTAGAAGACACCTGGCAGCCTCATCAAGGTCATAGCAACAATGGCGGTTTCAGGGTAGAGGGGAATCTCTAACCCACTAAGCTGTCTTCAATCATGCGCCAAGGCCAGAGAGATGCCTCTTTCTTGAGCTGTTACCCATGCTGTGATGAGGATTTCAGTGATGCAGCGGCCTTTAGTCATTCTGTTTCTAGTGCCCTATGTGCAGTGAATACATATTGTTCACGTCTCCCCAGGAAAAGTCACAGTCCACGTTCTTCTATGCCAAATCACAGCGCATTTCATTCCTGAGTGGGTATAGAGTCGAGAGCCCGTGGCCCAGACGCTAAGCTCCTTTCAGCTAGTCTCCAGCAGGAAAGATTGTTATTTTAAGAAATAATGATGAATCAAATAATAAAATTTTGTACATATTATTTTAAAATACTATTGTGTCAGTATAAACATTTCCCTTGTTACCCAGAATACTGAGCTCTAATATTGTTCTATAAATATTTAACAAGGTATGGCAAAACAAATAAATTATGTGAACTGACTGCATTTCAACCATTAAGGAAATAACATGAAGAACACAGCAATGAACAAATGAGATTTATTTTTCACTGAGCTGAGGGAAATTAGGAACATTTTTGAATGAGGAGGATAAGTTATAAAGGTAGGAACTATTTAATTTTCTAAACACCAGTCATACTTCTAGTGCCCCCTTCTCTCCTATACTTGAGTTTTGTGGGGACCCTGGTAAAATGTTCAGTGTAACTTTTATCCAGACATTTTCCATTTTTTAATTTCTTGAGATAGAGTATTAAGTGGCTCAGGCCTCCCTTAGGAATCACTGTTGGAGCTGAGAATGACCTTGAACTCTTGATCTTCCTGGCCTATAGCCCAGCTGCGGGCATCACAGGTGCCTGCCTCACATCTGGCTTAGGCATTCCTTACTCAAAACATCATTCCATTTACTATATCACAGTATTCAGAGCTGTCACAACACACATTTGTCTTATTTCAACAATCCTAAAATTAGGAACACGGTCATGCTTATTTCTGCCCAAACAGAGCAAAATGCAATGAAATGAAGCTTTTCCCCCGTCAGATCTACACACTACCCAGTTGTATTTTCCTTCTCAAGGAGAATCGACATTTGCTTTCTGTGTCTTAAAGCTTTTTCTATCAATTGTTTATATAATGTGTGTGTGTGTGTGTGTGTGTGTGTGTAGGAAACTTATTCTCCAAATGATCATATCACATGTAAACTTTGAGGTATGATATTTTTTGATGATAGCTTTGTCTTAGTATATATTTTGAGCTCTCATATTGCCTAAGCATGTGATCTTGTTCTTACAAACAATATAGTGAGGGAGTCTGTGTTTTTTCCTAACCGGAAGACTCAAAACAACCTTTCTATTCTAACAAGAAAACTCTCCTTTTTCAGCTATAGAAAGGCAATGGGAAAGGTATTCTTGACAAAAGGGAAGTGAGGGAATGTCATAGTTAGACAATGATGGATCTGTCTGAGCAGCTCCCAGTCTCCCTTCTGGACATCTATGGGGAGGGGGTCAACTTTCACGCTGTAAAGTCACGGTTCTTCTCTTAAGCTTCCTTCCTTCCCATTTTCTTTGCATGCATCAGATCTTCCTGGAATGGAAAAGCTTCCATGTCTAATTCTTATTATTCATGGGATTCTCAGTGTGTAAATTGTCTTCATGCATGCTTTCTAAGTGCCCCTGGGCCACAGGGACTCTTGTCTCTTGTCTTTAAATTACACTTACTTGTAGACTTCACTATTACTTTATTACTATCCTTAACAGTTCCTACAAGCTATGGTTCTATTTTGAACTTAGCATCTAGTCAGAATTAGATAAAACTGACTATTGTGATTAAATATGTATTACTCAGAATAATGTTTGTTCCTCCTTGAGTAATAATGACACAATTTTGTTACACAGAAAATAGAACAGGTGTATGTGCTTGGTAAACTAATATTAATCTTAGGAACTTTGTTGGTGGCATATAGATTTCACAAAGCATAAGGAAAATGCAGTGGGCATCCGATAATTTCCTACTGGGGAGAATTGGTCCATACAATTGAGACAGGAGTTAGAAAATTATCTTCTGAACATGGCATTAGGTGCAATTTTTTTTTCATTTGTGTAATGTTGGAATAATTAGATACATACAAAACTAAAATGTATTTTATTTGGTACCCAGTGTTTTCATTTGTGTTAGGGGAAAAGCTATTCTTTAGATTATGCAAGATTTAATTTAATATTAATTCTAACCAGTTAAACTTCGGAGAAGGTCATATTAACTCACCTCTTCTGCATGAATCCCACACAGCTTACTTCCTGACAACAATTTGTTTTTCAAGCTTTTATTCTGAGGAAAGAAAGAATTTTACACAAAAAGTGGTAAATTAATAAGAACTTCCTTAATTAATTCAAGCATACCACTCTATGTTTGGCTCACAGATTAAAGTTACATGTTATCTAAAGAATTTGTAAGAGTTTGTTATTCACTCTAAAACAATCTTTCAACCAAAATTTTCATCAACCAATTTTAGGATATTTACTTAAAACAAAACTTTAATTTTTTTTTTTAGGATATTTACTTGGCCAAAACTTTGGCCAAGGAGATGGCTTAGTCGGTCAAGGTACTTGCCACCAAGTGAGGTGACATGAGATTGATCCCAAGGACTCACATGTGGGAAGGAGAGAACTGACTCCCAAAAGTGGTCTTATGATCTCCACAGGCATATCATAACACATACAGATGAACACACACACACACACACACACACACACACACACACACACACACACACCAGGCACACATATAAATGTAAAGAAAAATTAAAATATCAGAATTTACCTAGAGTTTTTCTTCATTTATGTTTCTTTACTTTTACACGTAGTTTCATAAAATAAGCTCAGCTTCACATTAACACTCCATGCTGTCTTCCACAAGCATCTCTCATGGCACCTGCACAGGGGGCACCTTATGGCCTATTACAATACAGCCACACACTCAAAGAACATCTGCATTCCACCAAAGACTAGTCTCAGAATCTTATAACTATGGAGAGACTTCATATTAAAGGTTCTTTTGTGTTTAGAAGCCAGTTCTGATTCCAGCCATCAGAAGTGAGTGATCTGTTAACCTTATAAATCTTACAACATTGGCAGAGGTTGGGAGGTAAACATTTGTTTCTCTGACTCTTCCTGGCCTTATGAGAAAGGCCAGAAGTGTATGTCATAGGTTGTGATGGGGACTGAGCACAGGGTCTGGAGCATGCTAGCTTACTGTTTCGCTATTGAAATACAGGTCTCATAAACACTCATTTCCATCTGAAAAGTGCAGAGAAATCCATATGAAAATGAAGTAGTTTTATCATCCCTAAATTTTAAACTTTTCCTCTCTCCTCCTTTGAGGATCCATTTGACAGTTCATCAAAGAGACAGTTTCAGTCTCTCTAATGTTCTTACTTTCTCACTGTATCTATGGCATCCTCAGAAGAAGTTCCAAAAACTAAGACAAGAGTCTCATTCTTTTCCATTGAAAAAGAGAGATCAGAAACCATAAACACAGCAGTGTTCAAAGCACAGAGAATCTGACACTTTTAGACCAGACTTTATTCTTTCTTAATGAGACTTTCTGCTATAGTAAAGTTAGGCTGTCAGTGTTCCTAATCCAGACAACCAATAGGTCGGTTGCCCTAGTGTGTAAATTGACATTATGCACCTCATGTCTACACTCATTTCAATTTCTGTTAGTGTCCATAAAATTTTCTGCCTGCACATGGTGAAAGCAACCCTCATTCCATTTTTTTTGTTTGCATCAAAAGGCAAAGAGAGAAAGAGGGGGTGAAGGGGAGAGGGGGAGAGAGAGAGTGATATATATATATATATATATATATATATATATATATATATATATAGAGAGAGAGAGAGAGAGAGAGAGAGAGAGAGAGAGATTATCAGGTAATCTTTTTTATTAAATTTTTTATGGAATTTATTTTAATCCTGGAGTAACTGTAGAAATGAGGAAAATAAAAAGGAAACATTGCAGAGGGGTAGGAAGGCAATAGAAAGGGAGATAACATGGTACAAGTGATATGGTCTGGGAAATGGGAGAAGCAGGCATTTAATTAGGGGGAGGAAGGTAAATGCAAAAGAAGGAGGGAGGAGGGTAGAATTGCAGTAAGGATGCCTGAAAAGTCACAAGGAATCATACTATTAACTATCTAAAAATCCCACATGATACATGTAAGTCTGTGTGTAAATATACATATATAGCCTAAATGAATTGTTCTCATCTGGGCTGACAACATTCCCTCCAACAGCCAAAGACCACCCAACACAAACATCAACATGCTAGGATAGCACAAGTCCTGACCCAGATGTATTCACCTTACTGCTGAACTGCGATATGAAACAAAGTCCAAGAGAAATGTCCTCCAGGGCAAAACAAGGCCCACAGGGCAGGGAGTGCAGAAGAAAGGACTCAGGTGACAGAGGGAAAAGATATTGTTTGCGGCGAAGTGCAGAAAGAAAAATTGAAATGAGGGATCAAAAACAGTTTGATCAATCTGTCCTTGCAATGCTATTTCTAGCAGCTAGCTAAACAATGTATAAACAGCGAGAGGAAAATAGAAATCATTCATTCTTGATGGCCAGGGAAGCATGTAGGTTAACTGCAGATTTCACTTCTCCCTTTGTATCTTCTTCAAATCCAATCCAGCAGCCTCATCCCCAGCTCTGCAGCAGAACACCCACTGAGTTCCCCAACAACTCCCTACCTCCATTGGACCACACAAATCTTCCCTTCTTAACCACCCTTCCCCCACTCATTGCTTTACACCATCCCCCAAGTTCAACAGGCAATCCCTGGGAACCCACAGGACACTCTGGACAAGGAAGCAGGTAGGCTGATTGCAGAGCTTCACCTTTCCCTTCGTTTCTCCGTTCAATTAGCAGTCTCATCCCAACTCTGTTGTAGACCTTCTGCTGTGGTCTCTCCCCACTATCTGGCCCCATTCCCAGGGAACTAAGCAGATCCTGACAGAACATGCTGCTTTCCTCTCTCCCATTGATCTCCTCCAACAGCCACTACCCCCAGCTTAAACCTATTCTGAATTGTCAGCTCCTAATACCCAGGGACACATTTTACCTGGAAATCCCCACTGGCTACAATCTACCAACAACCAGAGAGGTCAACAGAAGTCAAGGAACAAAACACGCACCCAATGAAGACAAGACCAGATACCAGCACCTAGAATTACATCTTCACAATTCTAGACACCAGGGTAAACACACTCAGTAACCACCAGGACAATATGTGTCCACTAGAGAGCCCAGCAATCTACCATAGCAGGCCCTGAGTATTCCAACACAGCTGAAGGGGAAAAAAAGATGTTAAAATAGTCTTTAGAATGTGATCGGGGTCCTTAAAGAAGAAATAATAAAATTCTTAAAGAAAATCCAAGAAATAAATAATCTCAGACTAGCAAATCAAAAGACACACACACACACACACACACACACACACACACACACACACACACACACACCAAAATAACAGGAGTCAACAAACACTGCTCATTCATATCACTCAACATCAATGGTCTCAGCTCCCCAATAAAAAGTCACAGACTAACAGAATGAATGCAAAGAAAAAAAAAAGGATCTATCCTTCTGTTGCATCAAAGAAACTTACCTTAACATCAAAACGCCACCTCAGAAAAAAAGGATGGAAAATATATTCCTAGTAAATAAACCTAAGAAGCGAGCCAGTATAGCCATTTTAATATCTAGCACAATAGACTTGAAACCAAAACTAACTAAAAGAGATAGGGAAGCATACTACATACTTATCAGAGGAAAAAAATCTAAGAGGACATTTCAATTCTTAACATCTATATCCCAAACACAAGTGCACCCAAGTTTGTAAAAGAAACACTGCTACAGCTTAAGTCATATATTGACCCTCAAATGCTGATAGTGGGAGACTTTAATACCCTACCCTTGTCAGTGACAAGTCATCCAGCAAAAAACTAAACAGAGAACTGCTGGAGTTAACTGTTGTTATATATCAAATGGATGTAA